>KE504741.1:528903-550424 GCA_000441515.1 Elaeis oleifera
AGATCTAAAATAATTATGATTAATTATAATTTAATAAATAAATTTAAATATAAAATTAAATTTTATGATCTGAATTATATGTTGCATATGATGTAAAAATCATAATTTCTATGATACATATGATGTATACATGAAATTGATACATGTTTAATTATTAAATATAGATTTAAAAATTAAATTTTGATTTGAAATATATGATATGCTTCACTTGAAATTATAGTAAAATAATTTTACACATTAAAATACATATTTCACATACTTAATTTAGAATTAAGTATTAAAAGATTTAGATTTGAGAATTGAAGATCTTAAGACACCTCATAAATCGTTGGATAATGGGTTAGCATGAATCAAATGATCTAACTGGGTTAGACCTAAGATTAGAATAAATATAAACTAATTAAAAAATTGATTATATCTAATCAAATATTGAATTAGAATAGGTCAGAATTTTTTTAGATTAACCTCAATAGTTGAAGCTTGATCAAGTCTATATTTTTGACCATACCAATTGGATCATGATCATGGCTCAATGGTTTAGCCCGAGTCTTTTGGCTGACTAAATTGTAATTAATCCACCAATTGGTGTCTAAGATAAGTTTGACGATATTGTAAGATAATTCGATCGATGATTTTTAATTGAGAGTCTACTTATTTGACTATTTCGATGGTGTCTAAGGCAAGCTGAGGCAGATTCTTCCATCGATCTCACTTATCTGACCAACTCGATAGATCATACTTTGATTAGGTCACTAATTGATTTGAACCGACCATGTTATTAAATAAATTAATATGAATGATTTAGGTGTCTCTAGATCAGCTTGTATGAAGTCCTTTTATTACTTAATGAAGTCAGTGAAAGGATTTATGACTCACAGATCAATCTCTTCTCTTATTCTCAAATCATTAAATCAAATCTTCTAAATTATTAGGTCCTTAAAATGATACAGTTATGGGGATAACTAGTTCATTGCCTCCCATTAAGGTGCATGATGATATGTCTAATATTCTAAATAGGCATTGGAGGTGCCACATGCCTGATATCTATTGGATATTAAAATTATCATTCATCATATGACCACCTTATTGTGCCTTTCAAATCAATGATCAGGTTGGCCGAGCCATACTCGGGTCTAAACATTCATTTGTTGAATGCATTTGGTGTTGTCATGTTAATGGTTGGACCTCACCAAGATTTTCAGTGGAGGCGCCACACGCCTGCTAAAGAGATATCTAAGACAAAACCTAATTGCTAGAATTTATTTGGTGAGATAATTGGTTAAGAACCTACCCATGGATGCAATAGGATTGGCCGAGCCACACTCGAGCCTGAATGCAATCTGTGTGAATTTTAATACCCACTAAGAGATTAATATAATTTTTAAATTGGAGGTAGAGGCTACCAATTCATATAAAATAGTGAAAGGACCTTTAGACTAAAGTCTATGTCTTTAGGATTAAAATGATTCACATATTAATAGGCTTTTTTTTCAATAATGGCCAACACATTATCGCTTCGATCGCTGTTGGACAGCGATAACCTTATTGAACCAAATTTTGATAGTCGGTATCGAAAGCTTAAGATTATTCTGGAGCATGAAAGGATCTTGTACGTGCTTACGGATCTCACACCCAAAGAACCTACTGCTAATGCATCTCGTGCTGCAAGAGACATATGAAGTGATCCAGTAACCGCACTATAGTATGTTGCGTCATGAGGACAGCCATGAATGATGAACTTAGCCATAAGTTTGAGGATGCATAATCCGAGGAGATGATTCAATTGTTAAATGAGTCCTTCGGTACCCCTGAGGATGCTGAGAGATATAAGACCTCTTACGCTGTGTTCAATGCCCGTATGCAAGAACGAGCGTCAATCACAGATCATGTATTGTACATGATCGAGCAGATTGAATGCTTGAGCAAATTTGACTTTCCATTGCATGAATAGTTGGGTAAGGATGCTATCCTAAACTCACTACCGAAATTCTACCTATCCTTCTTGAGTCATTATAGAATGACCAAGCCTACAGTGAACTATCATGGTTTCCTAGAGTTGCTGCAGATATTCGAGAAGAATCATCAGCTCTAAAAGGAGCCAATGCATGTTGTGGGAGGATCATCTTTAGGTCATCATTCCTCCAAAAAATGAAAGAAGAAGGTGCAAAAGATTTGTGCCACAGATCCAAAGCCAAAACAAAGCAAAAAGTCAAAAATCGATAAGAGCCAGACAAAATACTTCTTCTGCAAGAAGTTGGGTCATTGAAAGAGGAACTGCCCTGCATATCTAGCTTCCCTTGATCCAAATAATCCAAAGAATAGGAAAAGCAAGCAATCTGTTGCTTCACAAAGTACTTATATGATAACTCCTTATAATTTCTCTATCTGTGATACTACTACCTAGATATTGGATACCAGAACTTCAATTAATATTTATAATTTATTGTAGGGACTTCAGGTCAGAAAGAATTTAGAGAAGGGAGCAATTCCTAAACATTGGAGATGGAAGCCTTGTTCTAGATTTAGCTTTAAAAACTATGCAGCTTATTTTCGAATCCAGTAGCATCATGTTAGATAAGTGTTATTATTGTCCTTCTTTTATGATGAATGTCATCCTTGTAGGCCTTTTGGCCAAATTTGATTTAAATTTTAATAAAGATGATTTTGTGATATCATTATGAATGATACTAAAATTATGCAAAGACAACTGAAACAAAGCATATACTTATTATTACAGCCTGTTGGTGTAATGTACGCATCGAACAAATATCCTAGAATAGATAATGTCAGTGATACCCACCTTTGATCTTGTACGTTGGGTCATGTGAACAAGAATAGGATAGATAGATTCATCAAGGAGGGTGTTCTTGAAATTAATGATTGTAAATCATTAACGATCCATAAATCTTATCTTCTTAGTAAAATGATCAAGTCATCTTTTAAAAAAAAGATGAGTGAGCCAGTGATATTCTAGACCTAGTACATAGCGATGTATGTGGACCTATGAACATAGACATCAGAAGAGGTTATTATTACTTCATTATATTTACTGACGACCTATCGAGGTATGGATATATCTTCCTTATGAAGTACAAATCTGAATCATTTGAAATGTTCAAATGATTCTGTAGTGAAGTAACAAAACGGATTGAGAAGAGTATTAAAACTCTTCGATCAAATCAAGAAGGTGAATATCTCATCAGTGATTTTTTGATATATCTAAAAGAGAATGGGATTCTCTCACAATGGATCCTTCTTGGAACACCACAACATAATAGGGTGTCAAAAAAGAAGAATCGAACACTGTTAGACATGGTTCGATCCATGATGAATTTTGCAACTCTGTCAATCTCTTTTTGGAGATATGTACTTAAAACTATCTGCTACATAATAAGGACTCAAGCAAGTCTGTAAATAAAATACTATATGAGATATGGTAAGAATATAAGTCAGTACTCTCATACTTTAGGATTTGGGGATATTTGGCTTATGTAAAGTATTTAAAGACAGACAAGCTTGGACCTAGATCTGATAAATACTTGTTCGTAGGGTACCCTAAGAAATTAAAAGGTACTACTTCTACCTCGCTAAAGAACAAAAGGTGTTCTTCAGCAACAGGACAGTCCTTTTAGAAAAAAAGTTCCTTCGGGAAGGAACTAATGTCACTAAAATCAAACTTAGTGAAGTTTGTGAAGTAGAAATACTGGCACATATAGAATCAGATTTGATTGAAAATTAAATCCAGAGCCTATAGAGGTGCCATTAAGAAGATTCAATAGAGTACCGCATCAATCGGATAGATACCATGATTTTTTGATCCGAGATGGTGATCCTGTTGAACTAGATGAGAATGATGAGGATTCGATCACCTATATGGATGCTATACAAAGGTCCGACTCTCAAAAATGGCTTGATACTATGAAATCTGAGATAAAGTCCATGGAGATCAATAGTGTATGGACACTGGTTGATCTGTCCGAAGGGATTAAATCTATAGGGTGTAAATAAATTTTCAAGAGGAAAAGAGGAGTGGATGGAAAGGTGAAGATCTATAAAGCCCATCTAGTTGTCAAGGGATACCGTCAGTATTATGGTATTGACTATGATAAGACGTTCTCTCCAATGGCAATGTTTAAGTCCATCCAGATCATGCTTACGAAAACGGCATACTTAGATTTTGAGATCTAAAAAATAGATGTCAAAATTACTTTCCTTAATGTGAAGCTGGAAGAAGAGGTACTGATAAAATAAAAAGTAGATGATAAGGAGACTAAATTGTAAAAAGATAATAGATCTAGCTCATATTAAGTTAAAGGACTTAAAGAGAAGAGTGGGAGTTGATGAAAAAGATCTTTAAAAATTCTATGGCTAATACTCAACTACTAATTGAGTCGAATTAACAATCCAATGAAGTACCTCTTTAATGATTCGACTGTATATCCACTACCATTAGGAGTGCTTAGGATAACTTTTGATTCAAGCATAATTTGGTGCATAATGCTAATGTATCTATTTTACTTGAGGATGAGTAAAGCTTAAGTTGGAGGATGTGATGAATACTTGAATTAGGTCATTAGAAGCACTAAATATTGTAATAATTGATGTTATTTTATAAAATTTTGATGCTCTCTAGTCTATTTTATAGGTGATTAGAAGTTTAGATTCAAATTAGAGTCAAATCGGATCAGATTTGAATAAATCAGACAATCAACTTCCATTCCAATGTGAACGCGACTTAAAGATCAAGGGGCAAGAACAACCTCTCCAATCAAAAGCACAGATTAGAAGATAAATAAAATCAAGTGTGAACATGACTTAAATATCAAGGGCTCAAATTAAGAGATCACTCTTCATGAAGATCTAGTGTGATGCGACTTATTGATCAATGGAGGAGAAGTAATATGAAGATTTAAGGATCCTTATTCAAACTCTCACCTTTCTTCTCATGAAACCCTAGAGTCTCCAATGCCTAAAACCTTCTTGAAACCCTAGCCTCCACTCTATAAATATACGCCCCCTTCTCTTCTAAAGGAACATCAGCCCCTTAGGATCATCCCCTCCTCTTCTCCATCAAGCCAAAGCCTAAAGTTTCTCTTCAAGTTGCTCCCCTCTCTCTCCTTCTTTCTCTCTTCTTCATAAATCTAGGAGAGGTACTAATCCTAGCATACCTCTTCTTTTTCTTGCTCCACCATATTCTTCCATAGATTCCTTCTTCATATCTCAAGAAGTCTAGGGGAGGTCCTAACCCTAGCACACCTATCAAATCTAGAAGAGGTCCTAATCTTAGTGCCACTACCCTTCTTTTTTAGATTCTCATACTTTATCTACCATTCTTCCTTGAAGTTCCTGTACCAGCCTTCTAGCCATCCTACCATATCTATACGGAGGAAGATGAAAGGATTCAAGGGAGAGCATCTACCATCAGACACAGCGAGAAGATCAACATGGTTTCATTATCTTGTATCGCATATTTATTGTTTTCATTATGAATGCTTCTTTATTTGATTGATGAATAATATTTTATTATAATTTTTATTTTTTCTTAGTTTCTTGTAATTTTATTCTTTCTTTTATATTTTTGAAATAATCGACCTAAGATCTCTATGGATACGATCCTGACTCACCCTATCTACATAGTAGTGAGTATGATTAATTTTGGTGTGCTACGACATACATTAAATTTTGACACCGTTGTCAGAGATCGTATTGTAATTACTTTGAGTTACAAAAAAATTAAAAAAATTATTTACTATTTTTTTATTTATTGCTTTCTTAATTAACTGCTTTACTTATTTTTATCTTTATTTTAATTACTTTATTTTTTAACTTGCCTTTTATTCTCTTGATCTATAAAAAAATCAAAAAATTAAAATATATATATATATATTTGCTATATTTACTTTTTATCTTTTATTTACTTTCTAATTTACCTAATTTACTTAATAAAACTTATTTTCTTGCAAAATCAACCAAATTTGTACACTGACACCATATAATTTATTGAAGAAATTGAATACTAAATCACAAAACTTAAAAAAGAAACTAATTAATTTAATCTTGATTAATCATCAAATTTGAATACCTTTTCTTTTTTGTATCGCATAATTTCATAAAATATCTTAAGGGCAAAATCCTAATCAACATAAGATGGAGATTTCATCATCCTCCCTTGATCCACAAACCACATCCTGCATATTATATTAACCTAAATTTTAATTTAAAATTAATTAGACATTGGCTCCTAAGGACTCTTGAGCTGATTAGGACAAAAATCCTAAGAGTTGGATTGGATTAGAGTTAGTCATTTTGACTGGTGTCTATGTAACTGATTTAGGAACAAGATCCCGAAGGAAGGTGGTTGTTTAATTATTTTCGTTCGCTGATCTGACGAACTTAGTTGGTGTCTAAAAAAACAACGAGAGGACCCCTACCAACCTTACACTTATCTGACTAGTTAAGTGGCTAGTCTTCTACTTGAAGTACTCGAAGGTGACCTTGAAACAGTTAGGAGCTGTCAAGATTTATGGTAATCCTTAGCTAGGATTGATTGCATAATTTGATTACTAACCCTAAATATTAAACCTAATAAAACTCTTTTCATCTATCATCTTTAGGTCTAAGACTTTTTAGGGTTCTCATTTTTAGAACTTTTCTCTTTCATCTTCTTCTCTTCTTCTTCTTCTCTTCCCTTCTTTAAAAAAAAAATAGAAGAAGACTGTTCTGATCTAAACCCCTTGATTACATATCTAAACAATTAGAACAATCCAAGATGGATCTCAACAATAGATTGGATGAGCTGTCCTATAGATTAGATCATCAACAACTATCAGATACTCTCCCTATCCATTTATCTTCCTACGTAATAAGTTTGCGTAATATATTTGAACTTCACTCACTTTGTGAGTGAATGCCCAGTCGCACATTGATTTTTTGAGTCTATATATGAGTAAGTTCATCAAGATCAAATCCAAATGGCCTACAGATCAGAAAATAATCCATACTTCAATACCTATAATTCAGGCTGGGGGTTCAATCAAATTTTTATGGAACCCACATCCAATGGTTACCCCAACAATACAAGGATCTACATTTGTAGAAGCACCCTATTACGACATATCCTATTCACAATATCAACCTTCTTCAACTACTTACAATCTTTCATTTGAAGAGAAGATTCTGCAAGCATTAGAATGAATAGAAATCAACAGCCAAGCTAAAGATCAAATCCTCCACTCCTCTATGCAATCCTTAGCCACACTAGAAATTCAAGTCGATCAATCCATGGCCGCATTCATTAGAGAGAAGGAAAGTGAGCTGCCTAGTCAGTCCGAGAGTGATCCTAAGGGATAATAACTGGTTAGAATTTAATATCCCTATAATTTTTCTGAACAATCGATTATGACTCTTGAAATGAGATGGTCATAGAACAACCCTGCACAACCAAATAGGCCAACATAGATAATTCGACTAAGACAAAATATTTAGAGAAAAATTTGACCAATTTCATCGTCACCTTACTTACCTATGGCTCCCTTTTCAAGTGCCCTAGAATCATCCACTTCTTTTTTTGGAAGAGAGGATAAATTGATGAAATGATAGAATCAGTTGAGACTTCTCAAGGACCACAAATGAATAACATAATAGAGGAAGTAACACCCATAATTCTCCTCAAAATTTGGTAGATCCCTATCTGGCTCATTTTGGGGTGGACAATTTTGATATAGATAGATATATCATAGAAATAAATAACCAAGCAGAAATGTCCTACCCTAACACCATCCTATTTTGGATCGAAAATCATGAGCCATCATCTAGCCCCCCAACAGTCTCTTTGTTAGAATCACCACCTACTCTAAAACTAAAGCCACTTCCTGATGCACCCACTGACACCCTTCTAGTAAACCCTAACCAAGAAGATCGACTTGTAGGTGTTCTAAAAACTCATAAAGAAGCTATTGGGTGGGATATTTCTGAAATAAAGGATAACGATTTTAAAATTTATGATTGATTTTCCGTATTTGACACTACTTTCGAGGACTGTCTTCAAAATTTTTATGATGTTAAAATGATGTATGGAGATAGATTTAATATTAGGTTGAAAAAAGTGCCATGCTATAGATTGGGAAGAGATGATGTCAAAACATGTCATATCTAAGACAGAGATTAGAGTAGATCAGGTTATAATTGAAGAAACTCTGAAACTACCAATCCTAATCTTGGTTCAACAAACACAATCCCTTCCTGATCATCAAAAAAATTATGAAAATATTGTTAGTCTCTAGTATTGCATGCTTGTCCAATACATTCTATTGGTCTGGGCTAATCATTGTAGAGCATTCCATGAATATTTTTCTGTTATGATGATAAGGCCTTCTAATTGACCTTGTCTTTTTGAAATCTTGAGGGACATACCCAAATTGGTTATAGGTGAGACTCTCTCATAGCGTCCAGTTGAAGATATTATATTTAGCACTTGTTGGGAAGCAACCCTGCTTATGCAATATTTTTAGTTTTTTTTTTATTTTGTAGAAATCTTTAGAAAGACAATTAGCCAAGTTGAATCTCTATAGTGGAGTAGATAAGTGATGCTACTAACCAATTTGGGGGGAGAGCCATGTTCATGCAAGCTGAAGTCAAGAACACACCACACCCAATAATGAAGGATCTCTCAACAATGAATGCACACATCAAACCCAGATAGCATCCTTTCTTGTTATATTTTATTATGATTCTTTTCTTTCATTAAGGATAATGAAAATTAAGTTGAGGGGGAGAATAATTAATTTAATTAAGTCTTCGAATATAGTCAGAAATAATTAGTTTGTGTATCTGAATTTATTTGATTTAGAGTTAATTAGGTACCTTAATCAATGAGTGACTAACAGTCCAGATAATTTTAGAGATATTGAGAAAAAATTATTAAGGACACCTAATAAATGATAGAATTTAGATCAGATCAAATTTTAGAGTGATTCTAGATTCTTCTTTCTACCTATCTCAATGAAGAATCTGCTTCATGTGGATATAGGTGGAAAAATTGAAGTACGCAAAAAGTTCTCCTTAGAATCTAAATTCAAAAAAAAAGAAAAAGTATTATCTCACTGAGCAATTGGGCCCCTTTGCCTAAGTAAGCATTGTGGTTCGTGTCAAAAGGTGGAGATGTCAAGAGATATGTTTTAGAGTCAGTCTTATCCTATAGCTTTTCTTGGACTCGAGCTAGTAAATTCGAGGGGTGTTTTATACTTAATGCTCTGAAACCAACTGGTTTGGGAGTCATTGACTGAAAGCTTGCTAAAAAGATCAGCCAAAAGGCTCAAGAGGCTAAGACATTGCACTAGATTCTTCTTGAAAAAAAAGAAGAAAAAAAATAGATGATAAAGGGACTAAATTATAAGAAATAAAAATATAGCTCGCATTAAGTTAGAGGACTTAAAGAGAAGAGTGAGAAGTTGGTGAAACAAGATCTCTAAAAATTTCTATGGCTAATACTCAACCATTAATTGAGTCAAATTAACAATCCAATGAAGTACTTCTTTAACGATCTGGCCAAGTATCCACTACCACTAGGAGTACCTAGAATAACTTTCAATTCAAGGACAATATGGTACACAATGCTAATGTATCTATTTTACTCAAGGATGAGTAAAACTTAAGTTGAGAAGTGTGATGAACACTTGAATTAGGTCACTAAAAATATTAAATATTATAATAATTGATATTATTTTATAAAATTTGATGCTCTCTGATCTATTTTACAGGTAATTGAGAGTTTGAATTCATATGATTCAAATTAGAGTCAAATCGGATCAGATTTGAGTGAACCAGGCAATTAGCTCCCATTCCAGTGAGAACACGACTTAAAGATCAAGGGTCGAAAAGCAACCTCTCCAATCAAAGATCCAGATTATAAGATAAATGGAATCAAGTGTGAACATGATTTAAATATCAAGGGCTCAGATTAAAAGATCACTCTTCATGAAGATCCAGTGTAAACGCGACTTATTGATCAACGGAGTAGAAGTAATATAAAGATCTAAGAATCCTTATTCATGCTCCTACCTCTCTTCTCATGAAACTCTAGAATCTCCAATGCCTAAAACCCTCTTGAAACCCTAGCCTCTACTCTGTAAATACACGCCCCCTTCTCTTCCAAAGGAATATCAGCCTCCTTGTGGGATCATCCCCTCCTCTTCTCCATCAAGCCAAAGCCTAAAGTTTCTCTTTAAGTTACTCCCCTCTCTCTCTTTCTTTCTCTTTTCTCCATAA
The DNA here is from genome assembly GCA_000441515.1 of Elaeis oleifera. Classification (NCBI taxonomy): domain Eukaryota; kingdom Viridiplantae; phylum Streptophyta; class Magnoliopsida; order Arecales; family Arecaceae; genus Elaeis; species Elaeis oleifera. The sequence continues at coordinate 539,170 of KE504741.1, forward strand.
GTCTAGAAGAGGTACTAACCCTAGCATGCCTCTTCTCCTTTCTTGCTCCACCATATTCTTTCATAGAACCCTTCTCCACATCTCAAGAAATCTAGAAGAGGTCCTAATCCTAGCACACCTTCTATTAAATCTAGGAGAGGTCCTAATCCTAGTACCGTTATCCTTTTTTATCATATTCCTATACTTCATCAACCATTCTTCCTTGGAGTTTCTATACCAAACCTTCTAACCATCATGCCACTGTCTGCACGGAGAAAGACGAAAGGATTCAAGGGAGTGCATCTACCATCGGACGCAGTAAGGAGATCAACTTGATTTCATTATCTTGTATCGCACTTTTATTTTTTTCATTTTGAATGCTTCTTTATTTGATTAATGAAAATATTTTATTATAATTTTTTATTTTTTATTTTTATAATTTTATTTTTCTTTATATTTCAAATAATTAACCTAAGATCTCTATGGATACGATCCCGACCTATCCTATCTACATAGTAATGAGTAGGGTTAATTTTGGTGTGCTACGATATGCTTCAGATGTATATAATACAACCTGAAGGGTTTACATCTTCAGATGATCTAAAGTATGCAAGCTAAATAGATCCATCTATGGACTGAAGCAAGCATCTAGGAGTTGGAACATGCATTTTGATAAGATGATCAAAATGTATGGCTTCATTAGGAATGGAGAAGAACCTTACATCTACAAGTGGGCTAATAATTTTGTAGTCATCTTCCTTATATTGTATGTGGATGACATACTGTTAATAGAAAATGACATTCCAGCTTTGTAAAGTGTAAAGCTATGGCTATCATCATAGTTCTCCATGAAAGATTTGGAAGAAGCGTCCTACATCTTAGAGATGAACATTTATAGAGATAGATCTAGAAAATTATTTAGGTTGTCTCAATCCACATACATCGATACCATACTGAAATAATTCAACATGAAAAATTTCAAAAAGGGCTATCTACCGATAGATCGAAAAATTTCTCTCTCCAAGAATGATTATCCGACAATCCCTTAAGAGAGAGAGTGTATAAGTAGAATTCCATATACCTCGACAGTGAGATCGATTATGTATGCCATGATGTATATGAAATCGAATGTGGCTTATTCACTAGAAGTAGTGAGTACGTATCAGTCTGATCCGAAAAGAATTATTGGAAGGTTGTGAAGACAATCCATAAGTATTTGAAAAATACTAAAGACTAATGGTTTATCTATGAAGATACTGACTTAAAACTTATAGGATATACTGATTTCAATTTTCGATCAGATCATGATGACAGTAAAAACGTGTCGGCTACTTGTTCACCATGAATGGAAGAGCGATGTGCTGCAAGAGTTTCAAACAACATACAGTAGCTGACTCAGTATGCGAAGCATAATATGTTACGGCATCTGATGCTGTAAAGAAGGCTATTTGATTGAAAAAGTTCATCACTGAACTTGAAGTGGTTCCCTCTTTTGATGGTTCAATTTTACTATATTGTGATAGTACTGGAGCCATAGCACAAGCAAAGGAGCCCAAGTCGTACCATAGAACCAAACACATTCTGCGATGCTATCATCTTGTCCGTGAAATCATGGATCGAGGTGACATTGAGCTAGAAAGATTGATGAAAAAGAGAACCTGACCGACCCTTCACTAAAGCTCTGGGGATCAAAGAGTTCGATGATCATAAGTGAAAGATGGGTATAAGATACCGTCTCGATTAGCTTTAGCCCAAGTGGAAGTTGTTAAAATTGTATCCTAAAGCCAATTGACTTATTGTAAATAATTAAATTTGTATATGAATTATTGATCAATGAATACAAATTATTTGAATTTTTTATCACAAGATAAATATCTTCATTATTAGAATTTTTGTGTTGTGATGAAATCCTTAGAACTATATTATGATCGATAAAAGAAGATTTATCGAATAGTTCTTAAATATGTTTACGACCAAATAATACATCATTAATCGGACAATGACGTTTATTGAGTGTAGATCATTGTGTGCTATATAGGTTGGTTGTCCTCGTAACCAAAGAGTACAGATATATTGGTATGGTATACAGGTGAGATGTAAGAGTACATCATCATTAAACAAGTGACTCACCTACTCAGTGCTTTGCTATCTAGAACAACCCGCAAAACATATGGACATAAGTGTCCCTCAGACCTGAGATCACCATAGTGATTTGTAAGTAACTCACTGTGCTTAGGTACTTGACTATCCGTATTTCTAATGCAGTAAAGAAGACTACTGGGTACAGTCAAATACTTGCAAAGTCTGTATATGGATCAAGATGGGATTGACTTCTCTGAATTATAGGAGTTAATGCATCACTATATTTTCAAGATGCGGATTTGATTTCAAAGATGAATTAAATCAAATCAATGATTTAAGTGATTATAAGAGAATGGATTGAGTCCTAATTATTTAGGTTAGATCTAATCTAACTGAACTTAATTTGATTAAAGCTTGATTGGGTTAATTTATCAAGTTGCACTTGGATAAGAATCCTAATTGGATTAAGATCAGCAGTCTTTTTCAAAATTGATTCAAATCGGATTCGAATTAGATTCGAATTGATCTAAATCTGAATCAAATCTAATTTAGTGCACTTAGCCATTTTTTCAAATATTCTCTCTCCTTAAGGGCTGGCCAAGGTGGTTGGGAAGGGTTGAAAATAACCCCCTCTCCTTAGGCATGCGCCATAATGAAAGGAGACACTTCTCCTACTTGGATTAGGATTCTTTGTATTTTAGGGAGTTTGGATTTGATTCAAATATGGAGAGTCCTTTTCCTAGCACCCAAAGGAGTTTCATTTGATCTACAACCTCTTGCCTATATAAGGAGAGGTATGGAGAAGGAAAAAAATTCAATCAAAGGCTTGGCATGGAGATCCCTTGGTGTGGGCGTCACCTCTCTCTTGGGCATCACCGAGCACTGGGCATCACTCTCCTCTTGGCATTCTCCCTCCTTTTGTAGCGGCATGTGGGATGTTCCAAGGACTTGAGATCGGATCTCAAGTGTTCCACTCCTTTCTCTCCGAAAAAAGAGTTCATCCCTCTCTCCTACAGCATTTGGCGTGCATACAAAGTAGAGGATCCATGCATCCAGATCTCGCGAAGTATATTGATCAAGGAGCTTCTTCAATCTTGATTATTTTCACTAAAATTAAGATAAAATTTATAATATTATAAAATTTTAATTGCTGATCTATTCTATCTTTCTGGCATCCGATGCGATTGGACAATTTTTTTTTAGTCTCTTTTGCGAAAACCTCCTCCATGTGGGCATGCTTCTTCGTATGGGCAAGCATATCGGGATAATCCCAAGAAAAATCTTTATTAATGACTTTTAAGATCATTCTTCAGTAGTCTGTCCATCATAACGGACATTATGACCGACTAGTCCAGATCATGAATCTCTAGGGTCACCGCATTAAAGTGGCTGATAAAGGTGTGGATCAACTTCCCCTCCTTCTGCTTGATGGTGTGGTGATAATCGAATTGCTTCTACTGTCACCAACTACTGACAAAGTGACTAACAAAGATTGGTACAGTTCTTTAAAAGAATGAATTAAGGTCGGTTTCAAACTTGAGTATCACTGTCGAGCTGCCTTTTTGAGGGTAGTAGGGAATGCTCAACATAGGATGCCATATGTTGCTCTTTGAAGGAGTATTGCCATCTTAAAAGTCTCCAAATGATCGACGAGATCGGCGATCCCATCGTAGGTCTCAAACTAGGGCTCCTTAAAGTGCCGAGGGAGTGGCTCCTCCATTATCCTCAATGCAAAGGGCAGCTCGTTGTTGAACCTTCATAAGACTGCACTGAGGAGGTATTATTGATAGTATTTTTGATCTTTTATCGAGTACCTAGAATCGCTTCTCTATGGTAAGATTTCGGACGGTGCAAGCTTCAGAATACTGAGGAGAATGATGATCAAAGATTGAATCATACCCTGATCGTGGGCTGGGAGATCACCGCCTTGCCGGTTGTTGGGCCCTCAGGCGGCTTTAGTGGGTCTACCTCCTTTCTGGACTTTGAGAAAGCACCCACGTCTACTCTGGTTATGGTGGCGGTTATGGAGCCGAATTTGATGGGGTTTCCACCATAGGAGGTGCTGGTGACGTTGTCGAGGAAAATACTGGTGGAACCACTGAAGCGGGTGTGGGAGTAGTCTGATCAAGCGACGGTGCCATTGGTGGAGGCGTAAGAATAGTTTGGATGGTGGCTGTCAAAGTTTGCACCTGCTGGAAGAGCAGGTTAAATTGGTCCATCATGATCAGTGCTGGCTGGATTGGCAGAGGAGTCTCTATCATTGGTGGCTGTATCTGGCTATCAGTCTGGCTCCCTACCTGACGGGAGGCGACAGCATTGGAGAGATAAGATGATACTTGATTTGGTGGCATAATGTGAAGATCATGCCCTTCATCTATCTATTGCTGTCTGTTTCGATTGAGGTCGAAAGACGAACAACTTGACCTTATGCAGTGATGCTGGAGTGACCTGCAAAACAATATCTAGGTCAGAAGTTTTCGCTCCGATGAGGATCCTCCAACGCTCAAGTTAGGAATCAGATAACAATGAGAGCAGCAACTGCTTCTCTAAGAGGGGTTACTATCGATCCACACACAAAAGAGATCTTTATCCGATCAAATAGTTGAATTATGATTATGAATCATAATATAAATTAATTATCAATATGATTGATAATACAAAAGTTAGAATTAACTAATTCGTTAAGTATTATTATATTGTAGAAGGATCAATTGGCAATTGGATTGCTGTCTGACTCAATTTGATTGAACTATAGGATTCAAATCAGATCTAATTGAATTAGATTCAATTTAGTTTAATTTTGGTTTGATTAGATCAAGCCTAATTGAATTATAAGATAATCCAATTACATAAGGAGATCAATTCCTAGTTTGACTAGAACTTGATTGAATTAATTTTCTAATCAGATTAAGATTTAATTTAAATTTAATTAAATTTTAATTAGACTAAGAATTAACTTAATTTATTTGCTAACTAATTCTAATTTGATTAGGATTAAATTATATTTAAATTAGATTTAAATCAACAAACAAACGAATCCTAGTTAGACTAAGATTTCTCCTTAGCGCGACCTCTCTCCTTGTGACACCTAAGCCCAACACCAAATCTGATTTGGTGTGTGGTTTGACCAGCTCAAGCATCTCCATGCCTCCCCCCTCTTGTGTTCATTTTTGGTTGAGATTAAATCTAATTTGATCTAATTTTGATTGGATCAAAACAAGACTCTTAGTTTGATTGGGTTTCATCTTAACAAACCCAGTCAAACTCTAAGCCCTTTAACCCTTGGACACTATCTATAAATAAGGGGCCTTATGGATATGGGAAAGCATCTGAAATCCCACCTTCGGTATCAGGTTTTGGGTGTGAATAAGCTTGGGGCATGAGGTTTTAAGAAGAAAAAAAGAGAGAGGTTCTCTCCTCTTCTAGTTTTCTTCTTCCTCCTCTACCTCTTGTTTTCTCCTCCTCTTCTCCTTGTTCTTTGAGAGGGTCTTAGAGAGTTGAAGAGGATCTTTAATCAGCCATCAAGGAGGCATCTTCTGCAAGAGAGCTAGCACTCCAATAAAGATAAAGGCTTCTGATCAAATCGAAGACTTCGTGTAGATACCCATAGAGGCCGAACGCGTGTGTGGCTCTATAGGAACCTTGCTCTATGAAAAGGTATTCATCTAATCTAAATCTAATTTTTTTATTTTCAGCATCTTGATCTTGCATGTGATAGATCCTAAGATATCAATAGATTAGATCGATTGCATGCATGATAGATTAAAAGAATTTTAATCTAGGGCTGAAATTTTTTCGCTGCCAGTTTTTAAATTTCTGCATGCACATCTAGGAGATGAGATTTTTTAAAATCTTTTAGTGGTATCAGAGACTAGGTCATTCACATGTATTAGATTAAGATCTGAAAATTAGATTTAATAGATCTAAAAAATTTTATTTAAAGTTCAAGATTATTCTGATCAAAGTTTGTTTTAGAGCGATCGTTGAACGTTATTTGATAACGTGTTAATCAGAATTTTTAGATCTGATTTTTGTGATGTATAAGATTAAAATATGATGCTTATGTGATACATGAGATGTAAGTTATGATATGATCATATTTAGATCTATATTACATGAGATGTACATGATTAGATCCTATTTATACATAAGATGTATAAGGATATGCATATGTGATATATGTAAATGTAATTTGTTAGATCTAAAATATAAGAGATGTATGTAATTAGATCTAAATATATATGAGATGTATAATTGATCAAACCTATTTTAGATTAGATCTTAATTGGTTGGGTTAATCGAAATCATTCTGACATAAAGTTGTCTTGATATAATGGAGATTATGTTGTATGGTTGTCCCAGGATGATGTGAGATGAGGTCCTTTAAATTAAAAATCTTAAATCCTAAATCATTTAGGATCTAAACATAAATTTAGAATTTATGTGGTTATGTATGAGATATATAATTAAATATTTAGATATGAAAGTAGTTTCGATATCTAAACTACTTTATGTTCATAATGCACTTAATCAAAAGTCTCAAATTGTGAATTAAAGATCTAAAATTGAGTATTAAGGATCTGAAATTGAGAATTTAAGATCTTAATTTTAAGCATAAAACATGAGACTTGGGTTTGGTAGTTCAATTAGATCTAGTAATTTGATTATTTTAGATGATCGATTAGTATATGGTGGGGCTCAATTGAGATGAATGGTTGATCCAATCCAATCAAGAGTTGATTAGGATTAGGTTAAGAGTGCTTGAAATTAATCCAATAGTTATAGATTAGTCATATCGATTAATAGCGATACGTTCGATCGATTAACTCAAAAATCTGATTTGGCTCAGTGGCTCGAGCTTGAGTTACACAAGCTAACCTATTTGAAATTGATTGACCTATTGGTGTTTAAGAAAAGTGGTTTGGCTTGACCTAAAGAGAGATAGTTATTTAATTAGTTCTGTTCGCTGATCTGATCAATTTATTGGTATCTAAGAAAAGCAACAGAGGGACCCCACCAATATTATACTTTTTGGTTAGTTTAGTTGATTAGTCTTAATGTGGTTGCTTGATGATTCGAGCTAGCCCACGCCCTTAAGGTTAGTTATAACAGTTATGACTAATTAGGATTAAAGAGACCTAAATAAATTTCTCAATAATATTAAGTCGAGGGGTCTTCCATCATTATAGAATGCCGTGCCCTCTCCTATGTTGACTATTCTCGACTGGATACAATGGTTGACTTACATTAAGAGAGAAGCAATCACTCTATAGACATGAGATACTGTGGGGTGGAGATGAGGTTGGGCCTAATAACTATCAGGTGAGGGTCTCAATGACGGCTTCACTCGTGCTCAATGATAGATCTGACTTAACTAGAAAATGAGATCAATAACTGTCAGGTCAGATTTCAGGACTAGAGATCAGGTCTACTGCAATTTGCTTGAGAAGTATTGGACAAGAGTTGTCCACCTATTGATTGACATATTTGCAATTACTGTAAGGTGAAGTAGCATGCCAATCGATAGGACCACAATACCCACTAGGAACCTTAACTCGCGAAGAGTTTTTCACTTTCCAATAAGAGGAGTGTTGGGACCCAAAAAAATAGTGGGAGCTAAGTTTATTATTTTAAAATAATTTTTTAAACAAACTAAATTAATTAGAAAAGTCTAACTAGAAGTTTCTTTTCTCTGTAGAAAAATTATCTGTCTCTAAGTGATTTGCCCACTTCTTCGAGTATAACTAATTGTCAGGTTCCAACTGTAAGGATTGGCTAAGGAACTTAAAAGATATTTTGAGTTTCGAGAAGCTAGATTGTGTTTAGATCAAAAAATATCGATAGAAATCTTGAAGAGTTCAAGGGACATACTTTAATAAGTATGTTGGACCTGCTTGTGATTGAGACTAACCTTACGATTTCTTCTAAACCAGTTAGGTTATAGACTCTAGTTCTAGTGTATACCTATGCACTTCCATACAGAGTCATAAGAAATGTAGAAGGTTGAGGCTAGGAGAGATGACCCTACGAGTAGACAACAGAGCAAAAGTTACTGCTATGGCTGTAGGGACCTATCTTCTTTGATGATCGATTAATTTTATCTAAAATTAAAGATTGTTATTGTGTACCTGCTGCTAGTAGAAATTTGATTTCTGTTTCAAGCCTAGCACAGGATGACTATGAAATTAGTTTCAAGAAAGATCATTGTACCATTTATTTGAAATAAATTGGTTAGACATGGTCACTTAATTAACAGTCTCTATCATTTGTATGTCGATGCAGATCAATTAGTTAATCTATCTGAGCAAACAATGAGTGTCGTTGGATCTAAGAGATCTAAAGATGAGGTTAACCTAAGTACATGTGGCACCTTAGGCTAGGTCATATTGGAGAAAAAAAGATAAATAGACCGGAGAAAGATAGTCTTTTAGACTTATTCTCAGATGAGTCATTTTCAGTCTGTGAATCCTGCCTTCAAGAAAAAATGATCAAGCTATCCTTTGTAGGATACAAAAAAAGATCACTGAGATACTTGTTTTGGTACATATTGATGTATATGGCCCATTAGATGTGCCAACCAGAGGAGGTTATTTTTACTTCATCATCTTTACTGATGATTTTTCATGGTATGGGTATATGTTTCTTATGAGACACAAATTTGAAGCCTTTGAAAGGTTTAAAGAATTCAGATCTGAGATAGAGAAGCAAACTAAAAAATCACTTAAGGTTCTTCGATCAGATCGAGGAGAAGAATACTTGAGTGATGAATTTTTTAGTTATCTCAAAGATAATGGCATAGTCTCTCAATGGACTCTATCTAGAATGGCTCAGCTCAATAAAATTTCAGAATGAAGAAATCGGACCCTATTGGATATGATTTGATTCATAATGAGCTTCACTGATCTCTCTCCATTTCTTTGAGGATATACCTTGTTTACAACCTATTGCTTAATTGATCAGATTTTTTTTAAATCTATTTCTACCACACCATATGAGATATGGTATGATAAGAAGTCAAATTTTGGTCACCTCAGAATGTAAAGATGTCCGACCCATATGAAACGATAATAGGCAGATAAGTTAGAACTAGATCTATGAGAGCTCGTTTCATAAGGTACCCAAAAGAGTCTTTAGGATACCATTTTTATCTTCTATAGGATCATAATGTGATTGTGAGATGGCATACTATGTTTTGAAAAAAAATTATCCAAGATGGACGCAGTGAGAGAAAAATTCAGTCCGAAGAGAGTGTCTCTGAAGAGCAGAGAGTTATAGAACCTAAGGAACCCATTCCACCTTGTAGATCCACTAGGATCTCATGTCCTCTTGAAAGATACATGGATATGCTAGAAGAGGATGTAGAGAAAATATTCCTCGTGGGTAATGTAGATCATATTGATGATCCTAAAATCTATGATGAGGCGATATCAGACATCGACTTCAAGAAATGGTTGGAAGCAATGAAGTCAGAGATTGACTTAATGCATACCAACCAGGTCTGGACCTTAGCAGATCCACTAGTAGGAATAGTTTCTATTGGGTGTAAATGAATCTTTCAGAGAAAGATTGGCTTGGATAGAAAGGTGGAGACCTTTAAAGTTAGGCTTGTGGCTAAAGATTATAGTCAGTGCAAAGATATTGACTATCAAGAGACCTTCTCGCTAGTTGCCATGCTAAAGTTCATTCGAACATTGCTTGCTGTTGCAGCGGCTCATGACTATGAGATTTGACAGATAGATGTGAAAACTATCTTTTAAATGGATATCTTGAGAAAGATATCTATATGGAGTAGCCTTTAGATTTTATATCCAGTGATGGAGATCACAAGGTCTGCAAGCTGTAAATGTCCATTTATGGACTAAAGTAAATGTCTCAGAATTAAAGTACACATTTTAATGATGCAATCAAAGCATTTAGTTCATCAAGAATGAGGAGAAACTGTGTATGTTCAAGAAGGTTAATGGGAGGACTATCACATTTCTCGTATTGTACATGGATGACATCCTCCTAATTGGGAATGACATTCCCATGATGACTGTAAAAGTTTGATTGTCTAAAGAGTTCTCCATGAAAGATCTTGGACAAGCATTTTATATTCTGAAAATAAAGATCTATAGAGATAGATTTAAAATAATGCTAGGTTTGTCACGGCAGCTGTACATAGAGAAAATATTGAAGCGGTTCAACGTGGAGAACTCCAAGAGGGATCTGTTATCTTTTAGGCATGGAGTTCATCTCTCCAAAAAGATATACCTTAGCACACTTAAGGAGATACAGCGTATGAGTAAGATCTCTTGTGCTTCTATTATAGGTAGCCTCATATACGCTATGCTATGTACTCGATCTGATATCGTTCTTACTGTAAGTGTCACAAGTAAATATCAATCAAATCCAGATGAGAAGTACTGAATTTTATGAAAATATCCTTAAGTACTTGAGAAGGATTGAAAATCTCTTCTTGATCTTTAGAGAATGAGACTTATGGGTACAGGGATACACAAACTCAAACTTCATGTCTGACATTGATGATAGAAAGTCTACATCATGTTTTGTATTCCTATGTAATAGTGGTGTGGTTAGTTGGAAGAGTTTCAAGTAACTGATCGTTGTAGATTCTACCATGGTGGCAAAATATATCGCCGCATCAGAAGCTGCTAAGGAAGGATTCTGATTCAAAAAGTTCGTTGTGGAGCTGGGTGTAATGCCATCAGATGCCATTCTACTTTTCTGCAACAACAATGGTGCCATAGCATTAGCTAAGGAACCGAGGTCTCACCAGAAGTCCAAGCACATGGAGCGACGATTTTATCTGATTCACGAATGCCTCGAGAAGAAGTTCGTCGAGGTGTAAAGAGTCAACTTCACAAAGAATATGGCTGATCCGTTGACCAAGCCGCTAAGCCAACAAAAGACTGAAGCTCACCTTGAGAAGATGGGGCTTAGGTATATGTTCAATTGGCTTTAGGTCGAGTAGGAGTTTGTTAGATATATATCCTAGAAACCAGATTGACTGACATATGTACATATTTAGGGTATAATTTTATAATTAATTTTAAATAATAAATTTAGATTATTTTTATTTATGTTATGTTTAAGTTGTGTCCATGAATCATCCGAGGAATTAACAAATAATGATGATACGTGTTGCTACAGAAATTCGCCGGCGTCGGAGATGCTGGAGTCGAGGGTGCCGC
>KE504741.1:565982-599690 GCA_000441515.1 Elaeis oleifera
AAAAGAGGGAGAGAGATGGAAGAATCTATCAGGATGCATGACTAGGACAGCTATCAAGATGGAACGGGACAGCGGGGCATCCTATTACATGGAGATATCAGGACACCTCCTTCTCATGAACCTTGCATTTAAGTAGTTCAATTTTAAGTTTGGGGATGTCTTATCAACTGGAAGATCATTAACCACTTGGCTCCTGTATTGATAATTCATCCACCTAGTTTGTTGAAACCATGTTCCGTGCACTCAAGATTCTTCTCATGCTTTTAACACTTGATTTCACGATCAGTTTTCCATCAAATGCTGTTGAGATTGTTGAACTCATGATCCTGACTAGGATCTTGCTATTTTGAGACTAATTTGTGTGGTGTCAATTTAGAAAATGGATCCATAAGGAGGTTAGGATCTGAAGTTTATGTCAAGATGGAAATAAATCAACCATCATTGAAGGAAGAAGGGAAAAGGTGAGGAAGAAATAATGACAAAAACTTCATAAAGTTTCTTCAACCATGCTAACTTAAATCCTAAGTAATTTAGGATAATTCTGAGTCATTAATTTGACTAGACGAATCCAGAACCTTGAAAAACACTTAAGAACAAAGAAATAAATAACATTTACACCCCTAATCCCATTAGAGCACTTCTTGGATATGATAATCTGTCCAAAAGATTCACATTACTCAGATCTCAAGTTTTGGCCTTTGAAAGCAATGGCTGTATTAAATTTGAACAGAAAGAAGTATTCACATTTTAAACCCGAGACTCATCTAACTATACAGTATGTCACTATGAAAAATATAGGAAGTAGTTTGCAACTTAAATCTATTTTCGTACTGTTGTGGATGCTATATTTGATGAAAGAAAGATTCACCTATTTGGTAATGTCAACCATGTTCATTAAGCACTCTATCCACAGCTGATTACCATGCCTTATAAAAGCCCTGATTTAAACCTTCCATTCTTTAAAGTTTAAACTTCTCTTGTGTTTGTATGCCGTGCTCTTCTTTATTTTTCTGTAATCTTGGAAAATCCTGATGTTATTCATGTCTTGTCGCAGGGCTTTTGAAGTTTGCACAATTTAATAAGGATATGAAAACTGAAAATCATGTATTCCAGTTATGCACACTTTCGTGTGGAATAACATCATGGTTGAGCTTTGCTCAAGTGGCACAATCAAGTGAGGGAGCAAGAATGAACATAGTTTATGAGATTGGGGAGCTCTTTGAGTTGGGAATACAGCTGTTTTATTTGCTCATATTATTGGGTCTGCTAGGAATTGGGACCTTTTTTGTCATTCGACAAGTTCTCGTTCGTCGAGAGCTTGACCTTTCTGCTAAAGAATTGCAGGTAAACAACTGGCTGCTTCTTTTCTTTCTTTTTGGAATTTTTTATGGTTACCCAGAATGCACACTAGGGGTATATATTATAATGTTAGAAAGGGGAAAAGGAAGAACATTATTGCAGATTTAAGTACAGCAGCAAATTGCATCATAGATTGCACCAAAAATCATTAAGAACTTGTTAATATTTTTCTTTCTTTCTTTCTTTCTTTCTTTCTTTCCTTCTTGAAGATTAGTTATTTGGCTTATTAGTTAATTTAGTTCTTTTATATGTGGAGCTTTTTTAGTTAGTTGTAAAGGAAGGCATGGTTTGTATATTTGGTCATTGGGCGAAACATTTCTGAGGTTTTGAAGTTACATCTGGGAGAGTGAGACAGGACTGCTTTCCAATTCAGTGGATCATATCTTATTTGTTATTAACCATCATGAATTGTTACATGAATGGTGTGCCTACGAAGTACCAAACAAGGTTCGTAAAGTTTTGGGATTTTTTGCTGTTCCAGGACACTTAAATAATCCTACTATTCTCCAGTGGTTCTTTTGTGCTTAAATTTCTATCTTCTCGGCAATGTGCTGAAGTTTATGCCTCCTAGTATTAGGCAAAGGAGAGTAGCAAAGCTTTCTGAACAAATTTTTCAAAAATAACCTAAGTGTCTACTTCGTACAAAAAGGAAAGGAAAGAATGCCTGCCTGCAGCATTTGGGCTTAAAAGAACTGTGTCTGTCAAGTAACCTTTTCAGGTTTATCTTTAAATTGCCAAAATCTGTTGTAAGTTGTTTGTAATTACGTCTTTTTCTAATGGACTTCACATATTCGTCAAATCCATTTTTTGAGTTTGCCCTTGCTCTTCTTTGCTGAATAAAGTTCTCGATTTGAAAGCACCACGTCATTTCCTTTGTTTCTAAACCAAGAATTATCTCTCTCCTTCTCTGACACATGGTAAAGGTGATAAGTTGGCATAGCACCCATACCATGTATAACACAATATCATATTGATCCCCTGTACCATATTGGTTCCCTACAGGTGTGGTATGATATGAGATGCCTGCTACAGAGTGGTATGGTGTTCAATATGTCAAACCTTGATGTAAATAGCTTACAACACAATTCCTTCTCTTTAATATTGCTTCCTTATAACCTAACAATGCCCAAAGCCTTCTATGAAAGTCAACCTTATCAATTAGGGACCCTAAGTTCTTAGCTAATAATATGGGAAGTTCGTTATTTCAATCATGTGAGGAACATGGTATCGTATACAGTTACTTATAATTTATACAAAATCAATATCATATATGCATCATTTCATAGATATATCTAGCTTGCGATTGCATATACATAGCTTACAGTTATAGTTCATTGTTTGCATCTGAATTCTAACTATATTAGACTTAAAGAAATAACTTGACTATTATCAACTATGGAACATAATAACATCATACATACATGCATATTGCAGTTTGAGGATCTTTTGGGATGCAGGACTAAGGGAGATAGACAAAGAAGAGTGGGGGAGTGGGGGTGGGTTCTGAGGTTGTGTGGTATGGATTCCAAAAAGAGAAGTAAGGATCTAGGTTCCATTTTGGCAGGGAAAATCCAGCCAATGCTGCATGGTGTCAAGCACTCTATTGAGAAAGAAGGGCTATCTCAACAGTCACCACTCACCACTATTAAAAAAAAAGCGATTGTTTTGTTACAAGACCTCAAAAGAATAATTTCTGGTGTGAACATATAAGTTTTGACATCAATATATTATGCTTAGTGAATCTGAGATGAAAATAATTTTACTGGGACTTATACACAATTCTTAAGATCATTGGATTTAAAATAGTTCTAGAGACCTCCAGGTAATCTTCCTATCCTATGGAAATGAAAATTGTCTTTGATGAAGTCACGATCTTGTTGTTGTTCTTTCCAACATATAGTGTAGCATTCTGCATTTGCAAATACTGTCTTGTCTTAATTAATTATAACTAATAATTTTGAATGCTGATTCTTTTGTAATGCCCAATTTTGATCTTCAGGAGCAAGTTCGAAGTGGTGATGCAACTGCAACAGAGTATTTTGAGCTCGGTGCAGTTATGCTCAGAAGAAAATTCTACCCAGCAGCTGTCAAATATTTGCAGCAAGCAATTGAGAAATGGGACAGAGATGATCAAGATCTTGCACAGGTTAGTTGTAATCTCATTGCCAACAAGTTATGATTATCCATTTCCTTTTAAATTTGGAGATAAGGAGGTGCCTCATATCATCAATAGTTTACTAGAGAATTTATGTATGTATGTATGTATGTATGTTATTTCGCTCTTCTAACATTATGCTTCTGTGGTTTCTTTGCTTAAATTTCTAAATTAAATGCTGATCAACAATAAGTCACTTATAATGATGTCACACTGATGCAATCTTGCATAAAATTGGACTGCAGGAATTAATTTTAATCGTAGAATAATTTTCAGTTCTGATTTGATTTTATTTGTCCTCTTGAAGGCAGCAAGTAATTTGGATGTTGACTAGTGGAGAAAAGAGTGCGAGAGGGAGAAGTATAGAGATCAGAGACACCAAAAGCTAGAACTGCTCGCTCATTCGAGAGGAAAAAATAATCTACTCAATATTCATTACCAAACTTAATTTACACCATCTTATCAATTCCTTCTATACCTAAATAAGGCTCCTTAATTAAATAGGACACCTCTAGACTTTCTACAAGTAGAAAAGTTCATATTTCTATGAATCCCCAAATACGAAGCCATCAAAATCCATCAGGAAACTATCATAATGACCTAAAGTCCTGACTAACCCATCCTAGACCAAAAGGACTTATGAATGCCAATCCCCCCAAAAATAGGGTGCAGAAATGCACTTCAAAAGAAGCCCTACAATAAGTAGAAAGTCAAAATAAGATGGAGAATATTTGATCTCGTCCTAAGAGTTTTACATTTAAAACTTCTAAGACTCAACAAAACAGCAAATTGAACAACAGCATTCCCTCCCACCCGCCTCCTCACCCAAAACAAAAGTAATCTAAACGTAATTAAACCTAAACAATATGAAATGCTTCTACTGCATGGATCTTATCCATGAGATTATCTGGATGATATGTACACATAGAATTCATGAGATTTTCTAGATAATGTGTACATACATAACCCATAATTTGATGATAAAGTCTTAGAATTGCTTTTCTTTGAGGTCGATCATTAGATGGACGTTCTTGTGCACCTTGATCAATGGTCTAAAGTAGGGGTGACAAACAAGCAAGCTGTTTGCAAGTTTGCTTGTGAATGGTTTCAAATCCCAATGGGATATGTCGTGAGATGCCAAGATGGACACCATCTCAAGTATCGAGATAGGACTGTCTACCATCGTCCCAGCATCCCAAACGACACATCTTGAAACATCCCCCATCTCAAGTGTCAGGATGGGCAGGATGGTGGCACATCTTATTCTATGGAAAACTAGGTCTATCCCCTCCCATGAGATTTGAAACTTTGTGTTTAGTTCGAAATTTATTCAGGCTTGGCTCGCTTATTTAGTGAATGACCGAAGCTTGAGCTAGGTTTAGCTAGCTCATTTTTGGCTTGCAAGTCAGCTTGTTTATAATATATAATAATAATTGATGTATTTCATTTATATTATATGATATATATTTATTATATAAGTATATTATATATATCATATATATTGTTTATTATCTATAGATATAATATCATATATTTACACGTATATATATTTTGAATAGATAAATGTGTTATTGATTTAATATGCTAAAGGATTATTAGCTCTTAGATCTTAATCCAACAGCCAATTGATTGAATTATTAATCAACCATTGAATAAGATACAGTGGTTGACCTTAGGTAAAATATGGCAAGCTAGGCATCCAACTCCTTAGTTCTCCCTCCCTATCTCCTCCACTGCCTCCAACTCCAACTTCAAGCAGACCCTTTCCTATCTTCATCTCCCTCCAAGTCTCGTTATTTTTGCCTTCTTCAATTTAGATACTATCAATAGCAAGATTTGCAACAACTAGCTCGACAGCTTGCTCCCATCATGGCCTTTAGTAGTCGGCGTCGCTCCTCTGATAGCTCTTATCTTCGTGTAATGACCTCCATTCCTAGCTCCTAAAAATGAAACCCATTGACTTTTCTATGATATCCATTGCTACCCACTCTACCTCCTTGCTTTTCACCACCATCATGCTGCCACCCCTACTCTACCTCTTTGTGCTTCACCAAAGCTACACCTCAAGCCCTGCCCTCCTTCCACACCTAACTCCTCCCTCATCACTACCTTTCCTTCCTCTAGCTCTAAGGGGACACCACTCCTTGTCACCAGTAGCAACTCCTTTGACGGCCGACCGCAATCCCTTGTCCTTTGCAACCCACCTATTGGGTCCTAACGCCTTCTCCCATGCTCGTTCTTTTAGTCTTACCATAACATGGTCATCACTAGCCTTGATGGTATCATCCACATCTTATCCACCATCATGACCCACACCACCTAAGCCCAATGCTCGAGCCTCCAGCTATCCTCTTGACCGACGGCACCATTGCCCTCATCTTGGAAGTGGAACAGGTGGTGCCGAGTTAGAGAGGATGGATGAATCGACATGTTGGATAGATTAGGAATCCAAATTAGCTGAGGGAACTTCAGAGCTACTCTATTTCTCTTTTGAGCTTGAGCGACCTAAGCTCAAGTTGGCTTGACCATATGTGAGCCGAGCTTGAGCCAGGTTCCTCGGCTCATCTTAAGCTCAACTAAGATCAAGTTCACCTCTCAAAGTTTTGAAGCCAAGCTCAAGCCAGCTCAGCTCGCTTGTCTTCGGCGATTTATGTTGGGATGCCATGGTTTCATGCATGCAGGTTTTTCAAATATATACACAGTGAAAATTTAAAAAATCAAATTAAATTATTTAATCTAAGCATGCATAAGATCAAATCTTAAAATCACGCAATAAGATCTACATATATGAGATAGGATTCAAATACAGAAATCAAACAAATAAAATAGAAGAAAGATCTAATCTTTATACCTTCGCATGGGTCGATCTACATAACGAACCGATGATCGTGGATGTCTTCAGAAGGTCCCTTGAAGCCGTACAAGTGTCCGGCCTTTACAGGTATCCACACGAGGTGTTGATCTCATCAGAAACTTCTTGATCTCACCGAAGTGCCAACTCCCTTGCAAAGATCGCATCTTGACGGTTGAAGAAGACTCTTCTTTCTCAAGACTCTCTTAGAGAAGAAGAAGAAGAGGAGGATGAAAAGGAAGATGAAAATCAAGGAAACCCTCTCCTTTTCTTTCTAGAATCCATGCATGAGATCCTTACACTAGAGATCTAGAGAAGAACTCTTTCTTCTCTTTTCTTCCATGCGTGAGAGAGAACCTTTCTTTCTTCTTCAAAATTCTGGATTCGAGAAGGAACTCTTCCTTCTTTCTTCCCTTTTCCACGCCATAGAAGGAAACCTTTTTTTCTTCTTTTCTTCAATGCCTCCAAAAAGGAACCTTTCCTCTCTCATATCCACGCACAAGAAGGAAGACTCCTCTTCCTTTTAACGCCCAAGAGGAAGACTTTCTTCCTCTCCCTTTTCCACGCCAAGAGAAGCCATATTCTGATTTTTTCTCATGAAAAACCAGCAGCTTTCTCAACGTTGAAAGCCTCCTTTTAAAGCAGCATGGATAGGGTTTTGAGGTGTGTAAGAGGAGATATGGGCAGCTTTATTTTAGTGTGTAATGCTTCACAGAAAGACTACTTGGGGCGTGATTTATTCATGCAAAACAAGGGGCATGGGGTATAGGTGGCATTCTCATGGGGCTTCCTTATGGCGCGAGGAGAGAGGGAGAGTCCCAATTGACTTGGGCTCTCTCTTGATGCCCCAACTAATCACTAACTAATTAGGGTTGGTTTCACCAAATTAGAGGAGGATTCTTAATCCAAATAGGAACCCAAACACTATTGGTTGGATCCTAATCTACTTAAAAATTAGGTCAAGCCCAAGTCCTAATTGAATAAGAAATTGATCTCTTTTGCAATTAGATTATCTCATAATCTAATTAGGCTTGATCTAATCAAATCCAAACTAATCTAAATTGAATCCAATTCAATTAGACTTGATTTCAGTCCTATTACTCAATCAAATTGAGTCAATTAGCAATCCAATTACTAATTAATCCTCCTACAACTCTCTAACACTTAGTAAGTTTAACAATTGCAATAATTGTATTGGATCAATCATCAATCATATTGACAATTAGATCCCTTTGTAATTCATAATCACAGATCAACCATCTAATTGGACAAAGATCTCTTTTGTGTGCGACCCCATAGGTTATATTCTGTCTGGTAGTGAGATATACGTGATTCCTATCACAATATCATCGAAACTTTTTTCAATGGATTGAAATGATTCCAACTCTGCCCATCAAGGATCATCGATCATCAAGATGATGCTCGATGAGTCTCATAATTCACCAGTGACACATAGCAATATGTAGTGACAATCCAGCAGAATGAAATATTGATCCTCTAGGTACAGTTACTGTATGATTCGATCTTTCTATCATGAGTTCCGACAAGATGGAGATCATGGATAACTCATCAAACTCCATCGCTTGTCATATGTAATATTCAAGCAACTCGAGTTCATAAGTGAAATCCTATGAAAATCTTTTTCCATCATTCACTCTGTCATGGCTATGATCTTTTGAACTCAGTCTCATGAATAATATAGGACTACTTATCTATCAAGATCAATAGATCCCATCTAGGTGCGTATCTTACTCCTATAGTGAACCTACTGCAGCCAATGTCCACTACAAGGATCCATATGGCTAGAGATCATGTTTATGTATAGTCAAACTATAGCAACCCCATAATGAGCAGTCGAGACATCGTAGATCTGAGAACTACTAACACCACTGCAGCATCGAGTATGTCACTGACGAGTGGATAGACATCCATGTAACTGCTCATATTGATCACGCTCGGTATCATTGTTCTCTAACAATCACCTGCACTCTCGCTTCAGTGTCTCCACACTGTAGACTCGAGACTCATCCATCTAGAGAAAAGCGATCCGTGCATCAATCTTAACTGAATCAATCACCATCCTCGTGATGATCCATCAATTGAAAGTATTTAAGAATTAATCACCAATGACACATATTTCAAATTCTCAACTCTTGAGAATATATGCCATCATCCTATTAATTTCTTGGACGATTCATAGACACATACAACATGAATGAAAATAAACTGTCCATCAAGTATAAAAATATGTCCTAGAAATATGACATGCGTCAGCCAAAATTGATTTTTAGGACATACATCTAACAGTTACACTACCATCTCAATGCCTCCAATGACGTAATGCATGAATAAAATTGGATATTAAAATTATTCTGAATGGTACAATATAAATATTGTGTCCAATATTGATGTTGTTGTTCATCAAAAAATATCAAGCTTATTTCAAAAGCTGAATTTTTCATTGTTCCTAGAGTAGACAACTACTTCTAAAGTTGCTCTAGTTTAAATGGCCAACCTTTTGAAACTAGTAGAACTTCAATTGGGAGTTGGTCAATGTTCAACTTTCTCCCCCTCATCTCTTCCTCAGTATCCATATAAAGTGGATTTTCTTGATCTATATCACTTGAAACAATTTCTTGTGAAGCTCTAGCATTTTGAGGTAGCCTCTTTGACATGGTTTGATGGTTGCCCGTTGGTTAACTTCACTGCAAAAACAGTGCTCTCCATGAAGTAATCCATCTTTTTCGGTAGCCAATCAAACCTAGATTCGTGATCTTGTAAATTTTCTTGATTTCCTCCCTGTGCTCCATTAGTGCTCCATTAGTGTTTAAGATAAATTTCTACTTCTCCATAGAATAAAGCAGGGACAACCTAGCTTTGGTACCAAAATTAATGCAGTCTCATGTTGAACCCAATGGTGAAATTAATTTAACTTGCATAATGGTTTTCAAATCTGATATTTTACTATTTTGGAACAGAAAAATCAGTGAAAGAACATATATCAAGGGGTGAAAGGTGGAGAAAAGAGAGTACTGGGGAGAAGAATAGACTTTAAAGAGAGATCTAGGTATAAAAGAGAAGATGGAAAAACTACAATGCATAGTAGAGAGAAACTTTTTTCAATTAGATATTCATTACCAAAACTGATTTTACAACATCACCTCTCATCCTTATGATTAAGGTAGACTCCTTAATTGACTAGGACACCTCATACCTCTCCACAAAAAACAAGGGGGGGAAAGAAAGATCTTAAAATAACAAAATTTCTATTTTATGAAAGCTGGTGTTTTAAAGAAAGTTGGGCCACCTAACTAAGAGGATCAAGCACCCGATGACCCAGCTTGGACCTACGCAGCCCATCACGAGTTGGGTGCCTAGGTTTGGGTCCATCCCTCATACATACAATTAAGGTGGAGGCTTAAGGTGTTCCAGGTCCGAAACACAACTAAGTTATTACTATAGATTATTCCACTGATTGTCATTTGCACTAAATCTAAATGGCAACCACCAATCTATTGAGCAATGCATCACCAACTGCCAAGCACTCATTTCCCTTCTTTTATTCCTTCTCCTTTCTCCCAATCTCATTTTGCTTTTGAGTGTTGCCTTGTTGGTGGTGGCAGGGCTCCCACCTGCAGTATTGGTGGTTACTGCCAGTGGAGTTGCTACCATTGGTGACAGCAGACAGCAACTACTGTTACTATTGGGCAGGTACAAGGCCTATGGCTTCTGCTGGTGCTGCTAGCTGTGCCTGTTACTATTGGGCGCCCGTCTAGCACCTGAATCCAAGCAGCCCCTTGGCTGCCCATCTTGTGCCTCCAATTTTTTAAACCAACGGTGAAAGCCAATATAGAAATTGATCAGAAGTACTCTAAATTCTAAAACCTTGCCTTCCCAACCTAGACTTTAAAACTAAAAAGGACTTGTGGTCACCAATGTTACTCATAATAGGACTCAAAACCCACTACAAAAGTAACATCCAATTAGGTATGAAAATCAAAATAGAAAATAATGATAATAAAAAAAGAAAGCACATGACCTTCTCCCAAAAGATTTAAATATAAATATACTGTCCTACCCCTGCGTATAAAGAGGTTGTTTCCATATTTCGAATCCATGGCCTCTAGGTCACAATGGAGTAAACTTACCATTGCACCAAGGCTCACCTTACAACAGCAAATTAACTCAAATTAAAATAAAATATCTAAGCTAAACGTAATTCAAACTTAACTATATCCGGTATATATAGCAGGTTACAAACTGATAAACTTAAACTTGAAATATTTAAGCTAAACATAATTCAAACTTAAACCATATCTGGTACATATAGCAGGTTACAAACCAATAAACCAAAACTCGATTTAATGAGTGAATGTAAAATCAGTAAGTGTGATATCTAGCGGGGAACCTATTTATTGATCTTAGAGTAGATTGATGCCCAGTCAAAATGGATAATTTTTTATATCAGGTCTTTTCTTGCCAATAATTGCTTGTCTCACATGAAGCTTTGTTCTTGGGGACATGCTTGCTGGTATAAAAGCATTTCTTTAATCCTTTTTTCATTCATGTATTCACTCTTGCTTTGCATTCTTTTAATTGCTTTCCCACATGTAGCTTCTTTGAATAAAATAGTTGTGCCACAACATAGTCGTTCAATACCACTACACCTTCTCTTTGTATGATATCTTTCTTTGCACGGATATACATATACATCTGCATAGTTTGGCATCCTTGGCTCATTGGTGTTTAGCTAGTCACTTATTTGTACATCTTTTGTGTAATGATTTTCCCGTCCCCTAGAAGTAGCATAAATGTAACTAGTCCTACTCCTTTTCCTAGGCTTTATGCATGCGTGCGTGCATGCACAAATACGCATTCATGTATCTGTATATTTTGAGTACTATGATTTTCCCTCCATACATGTCTGAACATTTTTCTTATAATGATTTGCCCTTCCCCTAAAATGCTTGTCTTTATATTCTTTGTATGGGTTAATGTACCCCTGCAAATATGCCCTACATATTTCAGTATAACTATTTTCTCTTTTCCTAAAATGCTAGATATAATGCAATTGAGCATAAACATAACTAGTTTTGCTCATGTTCCTAAGGTTTATGCTCAATATTTAGTTTTTTTCTGTTTCTCTTTAGGTTGGTTAGTCTGTCCCTTTCCATCAAAAAAGTTCTACATTCCATATTGATTGTTACAAATCAATCAGGATTTTTTTTCTTCAATTGCAATTTGCTTGTTTTAATCTCTCCACCTGCAATTCTAGAATTTTAGATGAACTTATCCCTCAGAACTTGACCAGGTATATAATGCTCTTGGAGTTAGCTATGTCCGGGAAAACAAACTTGACAAGGGGATTGCACAATTTGAGAAGGCAGTGAAGCTTCAGCCAGGCTATGTGACTGCTTGGAATAACTTGGGTGATGCATATGAGAAGAAAAAGGACTTAAGATCTGCTTTAAAAGCATTTGAGGAGGTGCTTCTTTTGATCCAAACAATAAGGTAGCACGGCCGCGGCGAGATGCCTTGAGAGATCGTGTCAAATTGTACAAAGGAGTCCCTCTTAAATCAGAGGAGCGCTGATTCTTTTTGCATCCGACATAGCCTCCGTCTAATTTTTAGCATCATTTGCTTATGGAGGTTA
Organism: Elaeis oleifera; assembly: GCA_000441515.1. Classification (NCBI taxonomy): domain Eukaryota; kingdom Viridiplantae; phylum Streptophyta; class Magnoliopsida; order Arecales; family Arecaceae; genus Elaeis; species Elaeis oleifera. The sequence continues at coordinate 578,001 of KE504741.1, forward strand.
GGAGGAATGATTTGGAAAAGCTGGTGGTGATACAGGATTCAGCTCCTTGGAAGGATTCAGTGGTGAAAATGGGTTGAGAAAACCTTGTATTTAAATTAGACTTTTGTTTGTGATTAGATAGTTTGAATTTTGGTTCATAGTCTATGCCTCATGACTTTCAGCCCTCCTCAACCATTAGATCTTTTCAAACTTAGAGAAATCTGGGAAAATTGTTTTGTGGTTGATAAAATATATCTGTTGAAATAATCGATCAGCTACTGAAGTGATTGATTCTTAGGTTTTCATGGGATACACTTCGTTTGAAATTAATTTTGGCTAGGAGGGTCATCATAGAGGGTCAAATATCACAATCGGTTGCATGACATTATCAGTTTTTCCCTAAAAAATATCAAAGTTAGATAGTGTAGATTCAATCATAAGCTGAACCCATGTGGACTTGACAAGGCTTAGTAGCTACCTCAAGGGCTGCCATGCTCGCGAAGATTAATTATGAAATAGTTGTAATGGATGAATCCTCCAGCTATACTGCTATGTGCACCTAAGTCATTGTTCATTACTGATGAACTCGGCTGTCAAGTACATGTATAAGATGGAGATCAAAGGAAACTTCTCTTCCATTGTGAGTACTTGTAAACAGTCTTGATAATATACTGATGGCCCTACAATGAGCATCCATTAATATAGTGAAATTGTCATGATACCTTGTAAGTTTGAATGGGTCACATAGGCAGCATCCTTGGTTAATATATGCCAACCATCTCTGTAGCCTGAAATTCTTGATTAATGTAATCTGATTGGAGAGAAGAAAAGATTTCTTCGAACCTGTTTAATCCAAATCTCTTGAATAAATAATAAACAATAAGAATTTCAGAGATGGGACTTTGAGCTCTTTACTTTCTCTAGTTTTCATGATCTCTAGTACATATGATTGGTGGAAAGTGGAGCATTGACTGTCATTCCCTCTGCTGAACTTTTAGTGGGTTGAAACTAGATTCTATGCTCTTTGATTTCATTCTATTTATTGTCGTTCTCCAAACTAATGACATATATCCTCTATTGATACTATGAGATCCTCCTTATTTAAATTGGGTTCTTTTTTAGCTAAAAGAGGAGAATTATCCATCATTCTATAGAGGTCCACTCTTTTTGTTTGAATTGAATTTTTCTTCTACTTAGAAGATGATGTAATTTCTCTTTTTTATACCAGTGAAGTTTCATCCAAATCAAGTTGCATTTATCTTCTAATTGATCAAATGCAATAAAATATTTAAGTTAAATCTTGACTTCCATATCAGCTTTGTCTCCGATTACATTGTCAAATTCTATCTGGGTTTTATTCGAGTCCTAGATGTAATGGATCTCACTAATGAAACTTATGCAAACCTATCCAAAGTGGCTAAATTAGTGTATGATGGGTTAGATAGATCTCTTGGATCAGAATTTTTCTGTTCAGGAATTTAGCTTGTATTAAATTAAGACTGAAGTTAAGGAATGACTATTTCGCCTCCCATGAGTGAGCTTCTTAATTTTTTATTATTTGAATTCATCTTCTGTTGTGAAGTATCCACCTTTTCAATATTAGTAAACAAACTTTTCATCATTTCTAAATACTGAAGAAAGCTTCACAGCAAAAGTTGTCTGTTGGTGCTTGGGTTGAAGGTATTGCGAATTAAGATACAAGCTTGTTGAGTTGGATGGTCTCTTTCGATTTTGTGAAATGTCTTTTCGTATCATTATCCATCAAGGATGAAGTAGTAGCCATACTCCCTTTTCCTTCAAAGAACTTCGAGCATTGATGGTGATTCTCTCATCTATTTGTACTATCCATAAGTCTCAAACATAAAATAAGCCCTCTCGAAAATAGAGGACATAATTATAATATCAATTTGATCGAATCAAGAAGAGAATGAATTCCTTCAGCTTGCTCAAATCATCGAAAATTGCAATAACTAATTATTGTTCTATATTACAATAAACATGATGTCAAATTTATTTCCTAGAATTTTATTAATTTCTATTATAGTTATAAATCTCTGATATATAAAGTTACAGGCCTAAGGCCAGCTACACATTTCAGGCCTTGAAGCCCAAAGCCGTGCACTCCAATCTACAATTTTCTATTATAGTTATTTTTAATCCGCATGCCTCCCAAGAACTCCAATCTAAATTAAAAAAATACAGTGCTCTGTTCTCTTTTCCATATGTTCCCTCATCCACCATCCATTGAAAACTGAAAAATCTTTATTTGCTTTGTAGTTAATTTCTTTGTAAATTCAAAACTCTTTTCATTAAAATAACACTATAATTAAAGAGGTTCATGGATATATCATATTATATACATATAACATTATAAATAGAAAATACTCTTTCATTTTTTATTTAAGAAAAACATCATATTGGTTCCTATGCTGGTGTAATTTCCATAATATAATGGAGGTCTTCTGAAGCTATTATCAAAAATCACAGATCTCAAAGATAATGCTATATCTACTCACAACTTAAGTTACACCTTTGTACATTCTAGTGGGTGTGGATTTACCGTTGTTGTGTCAATGTGACAATTGATCTGATATTAGCCAAATAGTTATCAAGGGAATCAAAAACTAGAAATATTTGGTAAAACAAAATTGTCAAACAAAATTGAAATCCTTTCACATGCCAGCATGGTGATATTATCAGCATATGGAGAATAAAGGTATGAGTAGAACAATTTTTTTGAGGGGAGAGAAGCTTGCAGGGTGGATGGTGATACATAATCTCCACCATTTCATAAATTGGTGAATTGGCAGAATGTTCAGTATAATCTAGCCCAGAAAAGAGTGGGAGGGTGGAGGAAAGGAAGAAAGAAGAAAGAGAGAGAGGTGAAGAGAAAGCAAAGCAATAATAGTCAGTAGCCCACTAGCCTAATCCAATCTACCAGCCCATCACCCTGCCATACCAAACCAAAGTGGAACTCCAAATGAACACCAACTATTACAGTCAAAGGCTGAAGGATCGGGCAGGTCAATCTCCGCTCCTGTATACATGAGTCTGCTTTGGCTTCTGACTGCTATGGCACGGAATCTAATGATTTTTCCTGTCAAAAAGTGCTTCATGTGAGAAAGAAGATCCTATTTTTATAAACCGGAGTATTTCTTTATTTACAATCGATGTGGAGCTAATGATGTTTTCCCTCCTACACCACAATACTAACTATAAGAGACAATTTTCTAACTAGCTAGAAACCATCCAAAATAGTTGGATCTAGGTGGATACTTTTTATAATTTGATAAGTATCAAATAGATGATATCAATTCAATTATGAATAGATTGGTTGTGTGTTTGGCGCTTTGTTCTGACTAGTCACTATGTTTTGAATGAATCGACTTCTAAAATTCATTCCCAAACCTCATGGTTGTTGCAATTGTGCGATGGACTATCGCTTGGTAAAAATCTAGATCAAAAGATTAGATAGGCACCTTAATTAATGGTTAAGAAACATATAATATTGAAAGAAAGTGGAGAGTATAGTATATTTAAGATTTATCTTGAAAATTTTGTTCCTTTCTCTAATTATTTGGATGCAAAAATGAAATTCTTTACCTTTTTTTTGCTACATTTTTTAACTAAATGGTATATTTGGCAAACAAAAACTACGATACTTTGACAAATAAGTTCGCTTTTTTGTTAAAAAGTAGATATATTATAATGGCTGCTTAAGTTGAACATCAATTACACCGCCTCTTAGCTTGTTGCGGCACCCGAGGGGCACGTGTATATTCAACCATATGGCATGGCAAGGCTAGGTAGGAAATAACGACGGCACCAATGTTGCTGTCAAGGATCAAAGAGTCAAATGGCTCGGATAGTTGAATTAACTCCGCATCCGCATGCGTGAGGTATTATCCGTTTAATTTCTGACGTTGTCGTATGGAACCTTATGGTTTTATCCTTTAAAAGATATCTCACTGGAAAGAGAAGATTTCCATCCATACAAACCATATTCTTTGACTCACGACTGATGTAGAACTAAAGATATCCTCTCTACACTATAACAAATATCATTTAAGAAAACTGGCCGAGTAGATTTGGAAATGGCTAAGTACAGGATTCGTCATTTGATTGGCCAAGCATGAAGCGTGTTTACAGGCTGAATGAAGACCAACTATGCACGGCAAACTTGATGTTGTTCAATTATAATGATTTAGGAGAGCTCCATCGGTCTACCAGAGGATGCAGAATTTTGTGGTTATTAAAATGTGGAAAGTAGGGAATAGTTAATGCCAAAAACTGAAATTGTCGAAGGAGTGGGAGCTGAACGTGAATGGTCATCATCAGTAGAAGAGATGAGCGGTTACTGCACTATTTACCATGGCTGTGAGTGAATAAATAATGGGATGTTCTTTGAAAGAAAAACCCCTGGGCCAGTCAACAATGCATTGTTATCTTTATTTTCACCTTACATTTGCATTTATATTTACATCCCTACCGGCAAACTCTATCCCTTCCAACCACATCTAGAGCCAGCCATCACAGCACCCAAACATGGCCACCCAGCTTGCATGTTTTTACTTCAGATAAAAAATCTTTGTAGTTTTTTTAACCAGAATTTTTTTTAAAAAAAATGTTCCCAGATCAAAGATATATTGATCTCAGTCATGGAGTCAAGCCAAGCCCATGAAGTCCTGGTTCACCTGTCAATGAAAATTTCACTGGTCACCAGATGCCTCATTTGCTGGGCTGTTAAACTTTGTTCAAGAACATTTGTTGCACAATGATACTTGGCCTTGGGCAGCAGCATGCCCGGTTCATGAGATGCATGATGGAGAGAGAAAGATGGGGAGGGCAAAAGGTTAATGCAGTCAGCAAAAGGGTAGGAAGATTGTTGCCCAATATACCAACAAGACTGCAAAGTGCCTTCCTTTAAACACAACATCTCTTCTAAAGTGGGTCGCCCTATTATGTCATGCCTATCTCATCCCCTGTGATTACCCACCCCACCCCACCACCTTCCTTCCAAGCAGTGCAGCAGTCGTGCTTTGTTTCTTGCACCAGCAGCGAATCCACATACATATCTCTTACTGTCATTGGAGAGAGAGAGAGGGAAGGAAAAAAAAAAAACATACTATGTCTTGTAGTTGTCCCTTTTGAACACCTACAGCTCCTTGTATGGACGACCCCAACAATTAGTGGGTCCAAAACTTGAAAAGACTGTTAGACCATTAGAGTAACCTAAGCTTTCCATTCCCCCATTAATCAAGGGCTGTCTTGTGGAAGGACCACAAACTTTGTGTATGGTTTCTTCCTTTATTAAAAGGGAACTATCCTTTCACAGAAATCTCAAGCTCTTTTCAGGTATCTGGGCTTGAAACCTCCAAGCTAATTATTTATGCTGATGACCATGGAATAGCACATAGGTTCTAATCATTAATGTCACACACCCTAGTGTACTGGTGGACAAATAAAGGGTCAGGGGAAGGGGACAATGCTATGCTTTAGTGTGGGGCATGCGCTCATGCAAACTGTGCATGAGCATGCAGTAGCATGATGCAAGGAGAAGTTGGAAGCACATTGCGAAAACTTATTTGTGTTGTGAGTGCAAGGGAAAAAAACTAAAAAAATCTAGAGTTAGCCAATACTGCATGTTGTTATCTTGGAGAAAATATGTATATGGTGAAAAATATACTGTATTACCAAATTACAAAATCAAGGAGTGGAGCGTTCTAACTAGTTGAGTTGGTAAAGTTATTGAGAAGATGCTTGATACTGGCGACTCTGGATTTAAACCTACCCTTGTACCAGTTTACAATGCATATCCATCTTAGATTCTCAAAAACTTAAAAGTGCAGCTTGCTGCAATAAAATATGAAGTTGAAGCATGATCATGGTGCTACAAGCAATGCAGTCGAGAAAATTTTAATAGGAACTTTAAAAATATTAATCGATATAAAGTAATCTAAATCTCTACTAACATAATTTTTGTTGGACCTTAGCCTTAATATAAATTCTCTGTTAAGTAAAAATGTCTCTTAGTAATTTGTTTCTTACTCTGTGAGATGAGAGAAGTAAATCAATCAAAAATAGGAGCTTATTAATTACATGAATAACTTTCAAAAAAATATGACCGTAACTCCCCGTCCTCTTTAATTCCTCTCACAAACTTTTTGCTTAGCACTCAAGATAACTATGGAATTTTAGCTACATATTTTTATATAAAATATAAAACATCTTCATTATTAAATACCTTACATGGTATGACCATCTCCATCTATTATTACCCAACAAACTCCTCAAAATGAGGCCTGTGCATCTTACTTTTTTTGGTCCTCATTCATATTTTTATTTGATCTACATAAAAACTTCCAGCTCCTTTGGTCGATACCTCCCTTCCATTTTAGACCTACTTATCTACATTTTTTTTCTTAAAAAACGCACTCTTCAATTCATTCTAAGATGACTAGATTGTTGCATGTGCAATGGAAGAGAGGAAGGGTGGGGGATTATTTTTTTCTTGTATTATATGGTGAGGCCCCCAAAAAAAAAATGTATGGTGGAACCACAAAGAGATTGAGTTACGACTCAGGATTTGGAGCTAGTCTCAAAGCCATTCTGATCATATATTATTATAATCTTGCACGTGCATTGCATATATTTTTATTCTAATTAACTGGGGCTGTGCGAATTGAGGAAAATATGGGATTTTAAGGATCTTTATTTCTCTATCATCTCATCGAAAAGGTTGGAAAAAATTAATATAATGAAAGAAAAGAGGTTAAAGGACTTTTGATGTTTTTAATGGAATTGAGGCCATAACTAGTTATGGAGCCAGTTATATAAATCTAGATATGACAATTAGATTGAGTTGAACTATATACGTGTTAGATCGGATACATAATAAATCCAAAATCTATCTATCTGAATCTAATTTATTTATTAAATAATAAAAATTTAGATTCAAATACCATTATTTATTTAACAGATAATCTAAGCCGGTCTACACATCCCTATATCAAGCTGGTCTCAAAAGCTTCCCATTATCTATGAATAGAAGCAGATTAACGTAAAGAGGTTGGGTTATGAGATTACATGGAGAGTACTGGATTTATTGAACTCACTTGAAACAGGTTGAGGTCATCAGATCTGTGCCAAATAGTAAATTTTAGTTAAATTTTGGAACCTTGCACTGTACAATTTTGCAAAATACCACCTATACTTAATTAGGTCATCAATACTCTTTTTCTTATGATTCCTCCAGTGCTAACTGTATGTCTACATGCATCATCATCCAGTGACGGTAGGCAGCCCTCCACCACCCTACCCTACTTTCCAAGATTCCAAGCGCACCATTTTTTTAGCCCTCCAACCTTTCATCAGTCCAGCAACAACCCATCCAATCCAACGGCCACCATCCCAACAAATTGGAATCGGAACACCACCTTCTTTTCCTCTGTACGTATTTTGAGTTCCAACACGTCGTGGGAAAGGTGTGCAGACTGGGATTAATTTTTTTAATATATACGTACCGCCTTGCTTTCCCTCCTCGGGAGTCCCAACCACGCGTGCTCTTCGTTCTTTGCGCCGCCATCAGGGCCGTCCGATTCCCCCCATCATACCATGCCGCGAATAGCGATGCATGCATGTCGCGACAAGAGCTCGCGGCCCATCGATGCTAAAAGGACGAGACGTAGTCAACAACTTCTGCCCTCGTCGTCCCCTTTCCATTCCGGATTTTGGAATGTTTTGAGCCCAGTGTGCGTGTTTTACTTCTTCCGTTGGGCTCCTCACTCCAACCTTATTATTATTATTATTATTTTATCGCTGTCTTGTACTTATTTGTTTCTATTCCGGATTTTGAGATGTTTTGAGCTTTATTTTATTTTTTTGACCTTGGGCTTCACACTCACAAGCATACGGGCAGATTTGAATCAGGCTGATATAATTTGAAAAATTTCAACCTATGTATTAAATAATTAAAAATATATTAATTAATTAATTAATTAATTTTTATTATTAATATATAAATTAGAATTTTAAATCATATGATTTTTATAGACAAACAATTTTAAGTTGATAAACCACATGCAACAGCTTGGATTATTGACGTAGAATCTCTATTATATAATTTTAATCTAACCAGTTCTGAGTTTAAATCCAGTTAACCTGATTCTATATATATTGTAGAGATTATCCATCATCTGATCCAACCTTCTTTCCTCGGACTGCAATGAAGTATCCACTGATGACCCATGACGAGACCACCTCGGATGTTAGGGAGAGATCCGAGGATCCGAGGTGGAGTGCTGCTACGTCATCGACTTTTGGTCAATCTCTGAATCATATATTTACCGACCTCGAGGTTAGGACCCAATTGTCGACAAGAAGTAAGACTCAAGAACCTGTATGGGACACCAATATGCCTAAGGCAGAACCTCAACCTCAAGCCACCAGCCTATCGACTATGTGGAAGATTTTCAAATTTAACAACTTTCAAAATATGGACACGACCCACAACTGACACCTACGATTAACAATCTTGATTCACAAGTTAGTAGACAGATTTTCTATCCTAATAGCCTGTCAAATCATGGCTTAATAGACTCTAATGGCCTATGGCATTCTGACATAATAGCTTGAGGCTCTATCTCTATATGGAGAGATAATAAGAGGTAAGTCTGATTCTAGAGAGCAAAAATTCTGCTCATGTTCAGCTTCTTTTCCTCCTTCCTGTTCTTTAGATTTCAACTGACTTAAGTATCGAAGAATTTTCTATTGGACATACTCCGACAAATGAACTTTCTTTGTAGGTCTTTTTGCTATTGTGCTGACTTGCATCTTTCGAATGCACCAAATCGATCTCCCAAATGCGCCATCCACCAGGGTTTAGCAGCAATAGATTCGTGTCGAGTATGAACTCTTGGCCTCAATAGTAACACACCAGATAGGGACCACCTTTATAACTATAGGGCTTCCTCCATCTGTATACAGATTAAAAATGAGAAGGAGGGCATTTCCTATCTGTATACAGATTTTTTTTTTATTGGGGCCTATGGTAAAAATAAGAAGCAAACATCTCCCATCTATACACATATTCTTTTTTGATTTGGAAGACAACATTGTGATATAAAAGAAAGACATCATTAGTTCTACATTGATTGTGAGTCAAAGAAGATTCTTATCTCTATAAAAAGGAATCAATTTTTTCACGTGAGATATCTTTTAAAAAAAATCATGAGACTAATCAGTCAACAGATAATATCTCGTATGTCTACTCATGAACTTATATATATATATATATAGCATAATAAAGTTATAATATATAATTTAAATTTAAAAAAAAATGAAGAGACGGTGGTGATGGCGCAGTCCCACCTATTCCCCTTTTATTCTGGAATTTGGAATGTTTTGAGCCGTTTGTCGGTGTGCGGACTCATCACCACCACCTCATCAATTTTGTTCCCACCGTCTTATATAAGATGTGTGCGTATAAAGTTTGAGAACATAATACAAATGTCTAAACAAATCGATGATGATGCCACGGTGGTGATGGGCCATTTGGCCTTTTCTTTCTTTTTTTTTGTTCTTATATGATGGTATGATACACATAATATGGAAGTATAAAATTATTATTTTTAAAGTTTTGATGATGATGAGATGGTGGTGGTGATGATGGGTGGGTGGGAAGCGAGTGCAGTCTTCTCTTTAGATGGACAGAGCCAGAAGGTGATGACGTCATGGGGAGGGAGGCCTGCTATGGGGTTGAGTGAGGGGTCCCACCGAGCCAGGGATTTACTGCCATTCGCGGGGTTGGAGCATCCTATGTTTTGACTATGGAAACGCGTTTCACGTTGCGGTGCCGTGAAGAAAAAAAGTTGGCGGCCTGCTTGTGATGCGGTGATAACCAGCTTTGGGGGGCCGATGGATTGAACTCCAAATTGGCAGATCCAAATTGGCAGATCCAAATTCATAAGCTCTCGTAATCAAGAAAAAAAGGGTTGATTTTGGGTCAATCTTTTTTTTTTTGATCCAAATTTGAAAATATCCAAGCTATGCTATTTCTTTCGGATGGGTTCTCGCAAATTGGCAGATCCAGTTCAGATTTTGCCACCATTAATCAAGATGCAACCAACCATATGCACTTAGCTCATAGAGTTGAAACTGAATTGGATATAGTTTATTCACATCTGTATTTTATTTGTTTGACATATATATATATATATATATATAAATATACATATGAATTAGATGTAAAAATTTATATCTATATTATTTTAAATAATTATAAATATAAATCAGATATTAAAAATATAGATATAAATATGGATATAAATTGGATAATTAAATTTATAAGCATATAATCAAATATATTACTAAATCGATAGTAAATCAAATTAGTAGCACATCAATATATTCATATATTTCTTTTAAAAGTTTATCAGTGCTATATAAAATTAAATAAAATTATAAACAGAATTAGATATTTAGATACGGACTGAATAGTTGTCTATCCATATGCATTTCTATTTTCTTTGAATGATACAAATATAGATGTGAATATGAAAACGGATAGATTTGGATATAACAACGGATCGAAATGGATATTATCTAGTCCATTTTCACCCATAACTTAAGAATCAATTAATTGGAAGTCAAGAATTTCTTAATGAGATGATTTCTAACATTTTATGAAATCACTTTCAAGACTTTTTATTTGAAACTAAATTCTAGCTATCATTCCAAAATACGGTGAATCTTCTGCAACTTAAGTTGCCATGAATTTAGATTGATCAGATAAAAATTCTAATATGGCTCTCATTATGTTTGAAACTTTGTCGGTGTATTTGATGTGAGTCGAAATTGCTTGACCAATAGAAATCTTCCGCATGTCCTGATTGTGGGAATGTTCAGCAATCATGCTTGCAAAGGACCAGCATCTCTTCAGAAACACAGGCAGGAGCATCTTGGTGCCTACCACATTTTGGTCATTTTGAATGGAAGTAACTATATCTTGAGGTGTTGAACATTGCATGACTAATTAGAAACATGGTCCCAAATGTCGCTTATGAAGAAGTCTCTTGGAAGTTTTATTTAGGGAAGTAAGCTTACACTGTGCACATGGGAGTCACTCTCACCTTTAGCTTCTTATGTGGTACCATCTATAGAATGATTTGCTAACCTCAAATTAGTAATATACCTGGGACCCACACGTCATCCTACACATGATGTGCACTTTTGACTCATGAATTGATGTTAGATGGTCACTAAATGGCACCTAACATGTCCACCATAAGTCTTGGCATTTTATGTGAAACAAGGCAATATCCCCTTGAGATATAAATCACCATCACCTTCATCATTGTTATCATCATCATCTTGATTACGAGAGCTTATGAATTGAGGTCTCATATTTATATCATATACGGAACCTCATATGTTTGGTATTTCGATACATTATGCTCATGTCTTAACTCACATCATAATTTGTGACTGGCCAGCTGCCAGTATTGCCATCTTTATATGCTCTACGGCTGGGAAGAACATTCAAATTTTTAAATTTGACAGCAACAACATTAGAACTGCCACCATGTGTCTCATGGCCACTAAAGTTGTTCAAATTGTTTAGTTGGCATCAAGAGGGCATGAATCCCATAAAACCTCCAAAAAGAGCGAGCGATGACTAATTCAAGTTATGAATTATCCTCAATGATATGTATCATAAATAGAATTCTCCACTCACATAAGAGTGGATGATAAGACCTAATAAACCATCTCATGGATGATATAAATCGACTAGTCAATATAGCATCAAAAAGAAATCTTGATCAATCTATTTTAGGTTGGTTTTTGGGGCACAAAAGGTACCACAAGTAGCATCACACTTCTTCAATTACCTCAACTAACCTTTACCCTTTACGAGCTGGCCTCTCAAAAGAGCATTCCCTTTGGTGGAAATTTGGGGCTTGTCCTCCTTTCCATTCTAAAATAGATATAGATTACAAAGACCTAAAACATTAGGGAATGCTTTGGGGCCCAGCTTGGTATCAAGGGAAAGCTTTTGGGCACTTGTTGGAAAGGTACTGCCTTGGGACCATAGCACTGGTCTTGGCACTATATATACAAGCATCTGCACAAGTTTATTTGGAAGTAACTGTATACTTAAATCGGTATAATAATATTGGATTACATGGTAACCATGAGGTATTAGTCACATTGTTATACCTCCTCGGTGCTAACATGGCTGCCGTACGGTGTAATTAAGCTGGAGATGCACCGAAAATTCCATATAAACGCCACGTGTCATGCGGCTAACGTGCGCCGAAATCTTGTTTCTCGAACGGTCAAATAAGCCGAGGAGTCTCACCGCAGACGCAATCCATAGCAAGAGAAGCGGAAAAAGAAGAGAGAGAGAGAGAGAGTGAGATGGTGGGAATTTAAAAAAGGAATTTGGAGAGAGAGATGGTGGTAGTTTAAAAAATGGATTTTGGAGTGCGCTCTCTCTCTCTCTCTCGCTCTCGTTCGCTACTGCTCTGCCACAATTCGCTGCTTTCGTGTGGCGCTCTTCTTTCCCTGCTCTCTGTGGCAGTCTAAAGCTGCCATTAACTCAGAAAGATTGTATATAAGAAGGAGAGAGAGAGAAGTATAGAGAAGGATTCGATGAACCAAAGAATAAAGAGGAGAGAAGGGGATTTCCATTTCCTCTTTGGAGCGGAAAGCGAAAAGGGGTGGAGAGGGCATCATGGCGTCTTCCGTTGAAAGGTCGGTGTCTTTAAGGGAGGAGAGGGGTAAAAGGACGGATGAAAGGGTAGGGAAAGAGCGTTCCGAGCTCGATCACTCATGTAATGCTATTCTTCGCGTGCTTCGGAGGGCCAAAATTCTCGCCTTTCCTCGCCCGGGTCCGCGTCCAGGCCCACTTCAGATTTCTGCAGCTTTTGCTCCACGGTCAAGGCTCATTCGCTAGAAATTGGATCGGTCGTGGCGTGTTTTGAACAGTTATTTCCCTCTTTGACGGGGTCAGCAGGGTGGTCTCTGCTTCGGTCCCTCCCTATTCTGTTGAACGGGGAGGAAGGGAGAGGAAAGGAGGGATTTTTCTTCCTCATATAAATGGTGTTGACGTGGTTTGGGGGTGAATTCTTGAGAAACAAGAGAAATTCGCTACCTTTGGGACTCTGCGTGGTTTGATCCTATCGAAATGCATAATTCCGATGCTAAAAGGGCGAACTTTTTGAGGAAGCATGGGGTTTTGTGAGTATAAGATGCGATCTTGATGCTGTTGGTTGGTTAGTTTTGTTATGGTTACCGTTTTGGGGTATTTGTCTTCAGAAGCTTGGCTTCTGGGCATTGGAATTTGTCCCGTCTGGTAACTAAATTGGAAGGTTCTTTGTGGCTATCCAATATGCTGTGAAAGTGAGCTGGATTCCAAGTTCAAAGTGAGTTTTGTGGCTGGAAAATGAAGACCCAAGTATCTAAAGATCATGACTTTTGCTTTTGTAAGAGCTTGATGTTATGCTCAGCAAACTCTTGTGCTGTTCATATAAGTTCCTCGATAGGTTGCTAGGCGAAGATGACTTCCGTCCAAGAGCAGGTCAAAACCTCCGGTCTGAATAATGCAGCATCTCTGCTTGATGAAATGAAGCTCCTGGGAGAAGTCCAGAGTAAGCAAGGTTAGTGTTTTGTGTTCGGTAAGCTCTTCTTTCCAATGGTATTCAATTTTTTTATATGTCGAGACCTTCTTATTCTTCTTCTTCTTCAGTATTTCGCTTGTTAGTGTTATTGTTTTCTGAAGCATTTCCTGCTTCATTTTTAGCTGCAAGGAAGGTGATAAATTCCGAGCTTTGGCATGCCTGTGCCGGACCACTTGTATCCTTGCCTCAACCTGGCAGTCTTGTATACTATTTTCCTCAGGGACACAGCGAACAGGTTCTTATTGCCCCAAATCTTTACGTTTTGGAGGTTCTCACATAGTGAATTATGTTGCATTATCGTTTAACAGAATTTTGATAACGTATCTAGTACTTTTCATTAGGTTCAGTTAAGCAAGTTGACCATTTCTGTAGTGTAGCGAGTTAGTCTTTGGTAGCAAACATGGCGAGCACAAAACTGCCAAATTGTCTTTCAATACTCCTTAAGATTCAGATGTTATGTTAGCTGGTTTACATTATAATGCGGATAGCCTAAGAGCTGTTGTGACTGACACTCCTAAATCTCTGCTTGAATATAGGTTTAGCTGTACTTAAAATGTGTATGGCTGTTTATTCAGCAGTTAGGTGCGGAATAAAATAATGTGGGACAGTTTGTATGTAATCTTATAGTTCAACTTGAGCCATTTAGGTTACCAGTGTTCTCAGAGAGCTCCCATTACATGATTAAACCTTAGCAGACTTGGTTCTAGTGTCCACTGTGAGAATGATGACAATCATGTAGATGAGTGCAAGAGTCATCTATTAAGCATATCCAACTTGTTGGTTCTTGGACTTGAATAGATTATGCTTCTAGACCAGCATCTTGCATCTCTTTCTTGAATTCAATCACAAGAGTTTATGGATGTTTGTACATTGTGATTGTATATCGAGATATATAATAACTGCATTAGAAAACCTTAATGTTTCATTAGATATTTGGGTTTCTCATTTGGTCAAACTATGTGAATTTGATGTGGTCAGAGCTGTTATCAGGAATTTGAGCATCTGGAGCCATGATAAATAATTAAGCATTGCAAAAAGGCTGTTCTTTTCTTTTTTTCAGGCTTTAAAGCCTCAAAGCCTTTATTTGTTTGTTTATTATAACCATATTTTTTTTTCCAACAGGTAACAGCTTCAACTAGAAAAGCAGCAAACTCACACATTCCGAATTACCCAAATCTCCCATCTCAGTTGATGTGCCAAGTTCACAATGTTACATTACATGTAAGTGTAACGAGTACATAGAAATTCATTTTAGTTTTGAATAAAGGGTGGGTCTGTCACCATCAAAAAATTTCGATATGATTTAATATTTGGCTTTAGTTTGTGTTCTTTAATAGGATTAAGCTAATAATCGCCATTTTCTGTCTATCTTGCCAGGCTGACAAGGACAGTGATGAAATTTATGCACAAATTACCCTTCAGCCAGTGAACACTGTAAGCAAAGTTGGTTGACTGAAATTTATATTTATTGTGATTTCATAAATGTTTTGCAACATGCTTCTGCGGCAGTATTTGTCAGTGCAGTCTAAAAATGGTTCTTCTTCATGCCCCCTCCCTGCCCCTCCTCTTCTCTTTGAGAAGATTGAATTGCAGAATATTATGCAAATTTCTCTTGACTCTATAATTTTTTTGTTGCTACTAGTAAATTCACCTATAGTATACATATGAACATTTAGCACAGCTATGTCATATATCAATTGCTAGCATTTGACATTGGAATGCACACTGCTTGTATTTGGTGTACAATTTTTTTACTATTAAGCTATAGTACCATAATGATTATTTTGATAATGGCATACTTAGTGTTTATGGATGTGTTTCACTACTCACTAGCCTTTTCTAGAATTTACTGGAAAACAGTTGCTCTGCTGAACTGCCAAGACACAGCCTAAGCATTAGTGCTACAGATCAGTATAAATGATTTGGGTTCTTGCTTTCATTGTTTAATAATTATGTTATGAAGTTTCTAAAAGACATGCCATTGGAATAACAATTACACCTTTACAGTTCCTTTACAATATGGAAGGGCATCAGTTATGTTCTTAGAGTCTTGAAATTGTTTTGCTTGTTGTCTTTACACTTTTCTTTTCCCTTCATTCAGGAAAGTGATGTCTTTCCTATTCCAGACCTCGGACATACAAAAGTAACACCCAACCGAGTTCTTTTGCAAGAATTTAACTGCAAGTGATACAAGTACACATGGTGGCTTCTCAGTGCCTCGAAGAGCTGCAGAAAAGCTGTTTCCTCAATTGGTGAGGTGTTGCAGTGAGTTAAATTTAAGAATAGTGTACTGATTGATGTATTGGTGTTAATGGATACTCTAGTTCTTTTCAGGATTACTCAATGCAACCTCCAAATCAGGAGCTCATCGTTCGAGACTTGCATGATAATGTGTGGACATTTCGACACATTTATCGTGGTATGAACATTGGTCACACCTTGGCTTCTTAACAAACTTCTGTACTTTAAGTGACTTTCTGGACATTTTGACACGTTTTTATGGTTATGGATTTTGTCACACATTTTGTAGTCTGACCTTTATTTTACAATAATTTATGCTTCTTTTCTTTTAGAGATTTCACACTTTTTGACATACTGAACAGTTTTATTTATGTTGATCATGTCCAACTTGCGGACTACTTACTTTATATGTTAAATGACTGTATGCTAATGTTCCTTATCTTTGCAGGTCAGCCGAAACGACACCTTTTGACAACTGGATGGAGTTTGTTCGTGGGTGCAAAGCGGCTAAAGGCCGGTGATTCTGTGTTATTTATCAGGTAAATTATTGCGAGAACATATCCCTGATATATATTACATAATGAGCAGGTGGATCTGTGCATACAATCTAAAACCATTATTAAATGACTCTCCTCTCGATCTGCAAGCATTAAGAGATATCTGGTGCTGAGCAATTATAGATTGGAATCGCCCAGGCATACGAGAACTCTCCTATCATATTTTGGTGTAGACAGTCTCAAATAACTCTTTTTTTGTCCACATGGAAACATTTTCATACCTTGTTTTTGGTGCCAATTTTATGGGTTCTTGCATCAATTATTTCCTGTGATTTAGAAAACAATCTTAGTTTAGCTTGCTTGGAGTAGGATTAAATGGAAAGATGGGACATAATTGTTTCTATAAAACTCTTCATGCTACGGAATAAATTTAGTCAAATAACTCTAGAAGTTAGTGGAATGCAGCAAGTCAATGGGATCTTCCTTCAAGGCGAGCTCTGTTGCTGATTTATAAGTCATAGTTTATAATCAGTAAATACAAATCAATTGATAAAAACTCGTGTGTCTATGAAGTTAAATTGCTTATTAGGCAAAAGTATGGAACTAACATAATTTAATTTAATCAATCATCTGATTCAAATATCATTTCTCATCCTTATCATCCAAAAGAGTTTCATGCATCATTATGCAAACATGATCTAGAGCGTTAAATGAACGCATGAAGGAACAAACTTAAAACTATGTAATTAGCTAAGCATACAACAATCTGATGATATGTGAGACATTATGTAGGGAAGACAGTGATATACTGGAAGAAACAACATTTAGGGCTCTAATATTTATACCCAACATTTCCATGCAGTTTTGCAGGTCATAAAATTGTTCATACAATTTCCCTTGCCGCAAACATATTTAGTGATCACACCACAACCTAGAGGAACCCTGCAGTGTTGTCCACTTCCCCTTGTCCAAACCCTTGTGGGTTTCCAAGAGATCAAGTGTGGTATCTTTGGGCCATTGATTGGGACCTTATTTTATGTAGCTTTACAGTGAATTCTCATTCATTGTAATATGTTACATTGTTTTCCGAAGCTTTCCCCCAGAACTCATTAAATTTTTAGACATTTGCTGATTATAGCAATTACCACTCTGTTGCAGTAGAGGACGGGCCTTAGCACAACTGGTAAGGTTTCTCCATTGCGACCTGGGTGTCATGGGTTCAAATAATAGGAACAGCCTCTTTGCATGCTGGGATAAGGCTGCATACATCTGACCCTTTGCAGACTCACGAGAGTCTTGTGCATTGGGGATGCACTTTTTACAGCAAATTACATATACCAAGGCACACTGTTCAATAGCAGCAGCCAATCTTTAGTGCAGGCCCATTGCATTGTAAACCAACCTATTTCATTACTTTGAACACTTGTAGTTCCTTAATATATGCCTTATTGGTCAGGTTATAAAGTTGTGCACGGTAATCAAGTTGAATATCTGCAGTCTTTGTTAAAGTGATGAATTCATAATTTGTGTTCCAAACTGCTGAAAGTTGTTGTAAATATGTGAACTTTGACTATCTTTTGAGCAGAAAGGCTGGATATATATTCTAGAGTCATTAATATCTAATGTAAAGTTGCATTTGGGATGTGTGACACTGTCCAATAATGCTTATCATTTATATAGGGATGAGAAATCACAACTACTCTTGGGTGTAAGACGTGCCAATCGTCAGCAAACAGCATTGCCATCATCTGTGCTGTCAGCTGATAGTATGCATATCGGTGTGCTTGCTGCTGCAGCTCATGCTGCTGCAAGTCGCAGTCCATTTACTGTTTACTATAATCCAAGGTATATCAAAGGGTAAATTTCTTAAATCTTTTCATGTAGTCTTTTGTTTTTTCATAATTGGAGCATCATTTTCTCTAAATTTGCTCAGGGCATGCCCTTCAGAGTTTATAATTCCTATAGGCAAGTACCACAAAGCTGCGTACACCCAAGTATCAATTGGGATGAGATTTGGAATGATGTTCGAAACAGAGGAGTCAAGCAAGCGCAGGTGCAGATTTATTATAGTCATTTTTAACTTTACACGTAGCTTCAGATTTATTTCTCTTGTTGCACTACACTGTAGTGTGATCACAAAATCTTGGTAATATGGCTATAAGAGGTTCTCTAATATTGGTTTCTAGATTTATGTTGGCCTTCTACTGTGTTTAATTCTGATAGATTAGCTTTTGATTTGATGTGAAACCAAGAGTATTTTGATTCTTCCCTATAGGCTTGCTTAAAATCTAGTTCACAATGTTGTTCAAACAGGATCTTTGTTTAATTTTGCTACTCCTATTTTTGCACCAAGAATCAAGAAGTCCTTTTTGGCTCTTTTCACTGTTTTGGTCCTTGACACTTGCTTCTTTTCCGTATTTACTCCATGTGTGTGGGGCCACTTATGTTAGTATATTCTTTTACTAGTGGAACTCGTTAGCTCAGTGATAACCATATTTTCTCTCTCTCTCTTTTTTGTTCCCTGGTTTGTCTAGTTTTAGGTTTTCAACTGGGTATGCATGCCTTTTGTATAGAACGTATCTTCTGTTTATCCTTATACGACTCATGATCTTTTTCAGTTTGGCTTATTGTTGTTTTTATTTCATGCTGAAACACTTATCCTTTGTGTTCCTTTCACATTGTTTTGAATCTTAAATCACCTAATATTGCTAATGTATCTCCGTGGCCATACCTAGATGTTATACTTTTCAACATTAACTAACTCATTTTTCCATTTACTTATGACCTTTCAATTTAATACATTGATTCCATTTTAATCTTCTTTCTAGTCTATTTAATTATGTTTCATAGATTTCATTTGTAATTTGAATTGATGAACCCTCCAGGCTTTCATCCTTAAATTTGATATTGTTTTGTTCATCCTTGAGCGAATTTGGTGTAAACATTGTGCCATGTTTCAGCTAGACATTCAAATTCTCCATTTTGTTCAACATGTTTCTTCTTTTACATTAACTTAGCTTGTGGTACCCGAACCATGATATTTGATGGCTTTACCTTTTGGTTGGCTTTGCAGTACTTACTGAATACATGCTTTGAGCCTTGCTATTTGGCTATTTATCCTATGCAGCAGGTACCAAACATTCATGTTAGCAACATTCATATTTGATGCAGCACATGGTGCAGCCATGACAGTCTGAGTATCAACAGTCTTCCCCAAATAGAATGATTTCATTTTTGCAGTTTTGCCAAGTAAAATTAATGCTAACATTCAATTTTATTTTTTATAGTATCTTTTTACGTACTTGAGACTCTTGGGTGGCCAGTGACTCTTTTCCCATAAAGTAGCATTCTAGGTCTCAGGAAAGGTCCCTCCATTCCTAAAGTTGACCTGTCCGGGAGTCTGAGACAAATTTTATGGCTGGTTGTCATTGGTTAAGGTTGGTTAACAAATATTCTAGAACCATGGTGAACCATACCTTAATCTATAAGACTGACCACATAAAAAGTAAAAGGTCAGTTATTTAATTTTAGGTGCTTTACTTTGTTTGTGTTAATTCATGATTGCAAATAACCTGTAGTACTTTACAATAAGCTAAATATTCTAAAACTTAATGGAACTTAGATGATTGAATGTGCAAAGTCCATGTTTTGTGCAAGAGAAAATTTGCATGAATGATGTTTATAATTGATTTGAGAGGAACTTATAGCTGGAATCTTCTATCTAGGGTAACGTAACAGCTCTGGAATCCCCTTAGAATCTTCAACCTGCACCATTTTGCTCCGTGCTTTCTTAAAGTGTTTCTAAAATATCTGCTTTCCTGCACCTGCATCTGCATCTGCTCCTGCACCTACTCATGATTTTGGCAATCAAGGAGAGGACACTATCCTAGAGGGCATTTTGGTACTGTGCAAAGGGGCAGCTCCCAACATGAAAAAAGAAAACCTCTTTATAATTTGGCTTAGTTAATTTTGACCATTCAAGAGATTATAAGAAGTAGATAATTCTATTTCTTACACATTTTTTCTTCAAAAGGATATTGGAAAATCTTATCACAACCAATGCACATAAGGTTAAACCTAGTAGCTTCAATGTCTTCAGCCATAAGCATTTCTTTTAGTTATCCTCACACATTAAACTAGGATTTCTTCAAAATGCATACTCCTTAGCTTGACGACTACCAACTTATCTTTCCACAGGAACCTTCATAATAATAAGAACTGCTTCTTATTGAGGAACTCTTTAAATTGAAGTTGCTCTGAATATCAGGAGTATTTGCTTTTCCTGCAGTCCTACTCTTCATAATTTTGGCTCTGTAATTTCTCATTCTTGTAGGATTTGTGACTAAGACTCCTCAGTACTAGACTTGTTCAAAATTTCATGTATAACCAAGGAAGGGCTTGATGTCAGTGATCAATTTTGTCATTGACACTCTAAAGATACAAGTTTCTTATCCTTTTTCTCAATCTTAATACAAGATCATCACATTATTCAAAGCCATGTCTTGTCACCCCTGGTTGCTTCTCATGCCAATGGTGGGAATAGTGCGGTATTTTGGCTTGCTATGATGGTCAAACTTGCTTTTATGGATTGTTAGATTTGCTTTATTACTTGTATGATAGGTAGAGAAGCAACTTAATTGTGGGATAAAACAGAGTGGAAGATTGGAAGTAACAAAAAAAAAGCTAGTAATAATAAGCTGGTTTTTTTTATAAATGAATTACATAGAAAAGAGAATTTGAGAAATGACATCTCTATTTGTTGAGGTCCCTTCCATGCTAGTGAAGAATAGTCATTTTAGGTGTCCGGTAAGGCCAACTTTCAACTAATAACAAATCACTTTTGTAATTACAAGATTTGGAACCTGTGGGGCTCTATAAGAAAAAGACTTTTAACAGATGGTGAAATTGCAGATATAAGGAAGTGATGTCCACTCGACCTGTAATTCAAAGACCTTTTAATACTATTTCAAATTTTTAAGTCTTGGTGCTAGGCCTCATGTAATAGCTTACTGGTATGATATGGTTATGCTCCGTATCGACACATGGTATGATGGAGTCAACACTTGTACCATGTGTTGGTGCAGGGGTGTACCTAACCATGATGCCATACTTGGTTGCTACAGTATGCCTCATATACTTAAAATGCTGCTGTTACCAATTAAAATAGACTGAGATGCATAACAGAAGCAGCCTTGGAGACTTCCAAGGACAATTAACCTCCGATCATGCTTTTAATATTCAGTCCTGTTTTGAGTGACCTCATTAAATTTGCCAACTAATCAAACAACAGTAGC
>KE504741.1:599710-634102 GCA_000441515.1 Elaeis oleifera
CCCACACACAAACCAAAAAAAAAAGCCTTATAAAAAATAAGATACTAACGGTCTCTTAGTCTGAACATTCCAAGAATTTAAATTGCAATTTACTCATAGATTCACACTGATAGCTAGACAAGGAGTTCTAGGCTCTGGAAACCTTGGGCTCCACCTAGAGCTCAGCCAGTTCATTAGTTTCACTTACCTTTTAATAATTCCATAACCTTAGTCCCGGCTTGGCTAAGCAATCTTGTAATCTTAACATAGTTTTTTTTTTTTCCCCATACTATCTTTCAGCCAAGTTACTTTTTCAACCTTAGCATATTATCTTTTCTGTAAATCCTTGGGCCCAAATTCAATAAAGAGGGTGATACTTTAAATCTGTTTCCATTGTATGCCTCCGGGTTGTTTTGCTTAAGACACATGAGGTGCAAGATCAGTAGTTAAGATGAAAGATTCTAGGTTTTATTCTGAAGCGCAAGCCAGGTTTGGTTATTGTGAAGGCAATTTGCCTTTCTCCTCGAGTCTAACTTCCTTTAAAATCATGGTTGGTATATAGTTCGCTTTCTTAAAACCAAGTATATTAACTTGCTCGTCAATGTTATGTAATGCATTAGAATCCATGTGTGAGAAGATTGTGGTTGGCCTTGCTTAACTTATTTAAATTTGTATCAGTACATGTTTGGCGTACAGCATGGTTTGCTCTAGCATTATAAAAGTTTAGTCATTTGTTCTTGTTCATGCAGATATATGGGCACGATTGTAGGGATTAATGATTGTGATCCATTAAGATGGCCAAATTCAAAGTGGCGTAATCTACAGGTGACTTGCCCTAGCACATTTATTCATGAAACAATCTCTATAAAGAAGCACAAGATAATTGGATTGTCTGGAACACTAAATATACTCTGTCTCATGATCAGGTAGAATGGGATGAACATGGTTACGGGGAAAGACCAGATAGGGTTAGTCTTTGGGAAATTGAAACTCCTGAAAGTCTTTTGTTTTCCTACCCAAAACGACAATGTCTTCCTGGATTTGTTGGTAAGCTTTGTAGGTTCATTTTTAAAGGAGGCATTTAAATTATTCTTAATTATTTTTTCAATATCAGGAGTTTTGATGTGCTATAAATTCGATCTTGTCCAACTCAAAATATTTACAGTACCTGACACATGGTTCCCCATCCATATTGTTTGTGTGTATGTGTATATAACTAGCTGCCAATGTTAATATGTATATACATATACATTTTCTCTATTTGGACTCAAGATCCTGCTCCTATTATTAATTTGCAGTGCCTGGCATGGAACTTGGATTGGCAAACATGTCAACATTGTTGAAGGATCCAGAAAATGTAAATGGTGACTTACGTCCCTTGGTCTCTGCTTTTGGAACAGAGCAGCTTATTAAGTTGTTACATAAACCTCAAAATCCTGGCCTTGGGAATCAGCTTGGATGCCATCAGTCAATATATGCTAGCATATTACAAAACATCAAAACTGATGACATTTCTAGGACCTTCTCTTCTGCTTTGCCATTTGTATGGTAAGAAATCCCGTACATCAAGAGGAATTGGTTAATAAACCACCAATGCAACAGAAGAGCCAGTTTGCTCCAGTACAACAGCAGACCCTCCTTCAGAAATAATCATTACAAAGTCAAGAATCTCAGCATTGCAGATTGCACAATGGTGTCAATTTAGATTCTGTGTCATGGACACGTGTGAAGCCACAAGAACTGTGTAAAAAAGAACCTCACTTGGAGCAAAATTGTCTAGATCAATGTGCAAGTGATGAGGACAGAATCAGCGTCTCAAGGAGTGAAAGTGCATTATTAAATGAGACTGCTCATCAAAAAAGAGATACAGCTTCTGTCGCATCAAGAAATCAAGTGGTTACACAATCTGATAACATAATAAAAGCACCTTGGCAGCAGCTACCAATGGAGCATCTGAATGCGCTTTCCAGAAATGAAAATGGTGAAAATTCCACATGCTCACTTAATCATGAGAACCTTGGAAGCCAAGTACATATAAACCAAGAGCTACAAATTAAGGGACATGGTGATCCCCCAACTATCCAGCAGCAGCTTGAACCAATTAGTATACAGCGACCAAGATTAGAGACAACACATTCACCAGATAAGAGTGACATGAACAACTTGCAGCTACATCAAGGATACCCATCTCCATTCTTGAATAATGAGGACTGGATGCTGCAGTCTTCATGCTATCAACCTTTTAATGACATTAAACACCAGAATTTCTGGACACTGCTGGAAGGCCTGATTCCCTATTTTATCTGCATCTGAGAATGTTATCAGTGCCTCAACTGACATATCATCTATAGTGAATCCACCAACCTTTGATCCTATAGAGACATTTCAGTTCTCTGGCATGTCAGATTCTGGGACTCCATGCCTCGCTACTTTCATTCCAGAATTCTTGAGCACCCCTGAGCTAAATGCCCTACATGATGAACAGCTTGCCCAAGGTATCCTGTCATCTGAGGTGCATAATTTGCAAGTTTTTGAAGAGGCTACTGTCTTGCAGAGCATATCTAACTCATGTGGAAGAAGAGACTTATCTGAGGAGAGTTACAACCAAAGTGAGACTTTTAGCAATGTCCAGTTTGAAGCTAGTACTGGAAACATGAATATCAGTCCTTGTTATCCAAGTAAAGCTATTGATGGCTCCAACATCATGGGGAGTTCCAAGTTTCATGTTCTTTCACAAAGTCTGGTTGGCAGCCTTACTTCTAATCAGGATCTGCAGTCTCAGATTACCTCAACAAGCTTGGCAGATTCTCAAGTATTCTCTCTACAAGATATTCCTGACAGCTCTGGAGGTGCATCATCTGGGAGTATAGATGCAAATGAGTACAGCTTAAATAGAGGTTCAAGAAACAAATTTCTCCACAACCTTTGCGAACATACACCAAGGTAAAGTTGTAATTATCATACTTAACACTGATGTTAGTGAACTCTGCACTCCGCAATATGGAGAATATCTCTTGGATATTTGTCCTTGCTCTGATAATGTATGATGGCTAACTCTATCGAACAGGTTCAAAAGCTAGGATCTGTTGGAAGATCAATTGATGTGACACGCTTTAGAAATTACCATGAATTAAAATCAGCAATTGCATGCATGTTTGGACTTGATGGGCAACTTGATGATCCTAGAGGTTCAGAATGGAAGCTTGTTTATGTTGATTATGAAAATGATATTCTTCTTGTAGGGGATGATCCATGGGAGTAAGTCTCACTTCTTTTTCCTATGCATGTGAACATATTCAATGACATCTTCACAACAATAGTCTATAGTCCATAGTTATTATTAAAATATAAATGTCTTGCTCTTCTTCTGTTTGACATTATGCATATGAATATCTTATACTAAGCTGTAAATGAAGATACCTTTGAAATTTAACATGCGATTAGTTCATAACATCTTTCCCAAATTAAACTTTTCTTGATTAGTTTATCATTTTCATTTTCATTTCCCAATTAACTTTCTTGATGTCACCATCTAACCCTACATAGCTAGGGGGCAAAACTTTACCTGACTTGGTGATCTGACCTAACTAGCCTGACCTTTTTCTGGATCTTGTGATTTTATGTAAATCCCTACCAAATCTAGGTTGACTATGGGTCAGATTCATGTCAGAGATTTGGCCCATTCATGAGTGCAAGTACTTGAGGTCTATGGGACATTAAAATGTGAAAAAAGAAAATATGCAGTTGAGAAATAAATTCTTGCACCCAAAGATCAAGTTATATATGGATTTTTTTTCTCATGCAACAAATGTACATTAATTGTAAGATTATCTAATTGTGCAAGTTTGATATGCATGATTCTGATTTTCTTTGGTAATCAACATGCCCTATAGTGGTTGAGCACAGCCCTCTATCCTATATTAGATTGCCACTAGGAATCATTTCACTCATTTCTATGGGTCTCTACAGTTTCTCTAGTCTCTAGACCCTATCTACCTTGTTTGTTGAGCCAGAAGAAACAGAAGAAACAAGATTAAATAGGGCGGGTCCTCTCTATTTATTTATAAAACAGGGGGCAATTGATTGGCATGCCCAACCTCCTAATATGATTAGGAAGTGCTTTTCCTCCCTTTTCCCTTTTTGCCCTTTTGTGTTTTTGTGTTGTGTGTGTATGTGTTTCTTTTGTTTGTTTGTTTGTTTGTGTGTGTGTGCGTGTGTGTTGCGGGGAAATGAAGATTAAAGGGGAGCACTACCAGCTTAAGTGGGGGCTAGATGCCACTAGGATCCATTTCACTCATTGCCAGAGGCTTCTTGAGTCTCTCTAGTCTCTAGTCTCTAGTCCCTATTTATCCCTATTTACCTTGTTAGTTGAGCTAGAAGAAACATGACTGGGAAGGGCTGGCCCTCTTTCTAAAATGAAGGTTAAAGAGGAGCACTAACAACTTAAGTGGCCACCTTATTCCTATCCTAAAAGATAGGTCGTGATGGGGCATAGTAAGTTTGTCAAAAGTTCACGAGGTGTACAAATTAATCATCTCTTAGTCAAACTTGTCACATTTTGGGGGACCCTTTCACTTATTTGTTTTCTCTACCTCTGGGAAACAGCATTGCAACAATTCTCTAAGATCCAGATCATTGTGAGATGTAATTCCTTTATGTGACATTACAACCATTTGTGTTAGCGTCACACAAATATTACCAATAACTCTTTCGATCCTTGGGATAGAATAGTAATAGAATAGAATCCATATCTAACACATGTTTATGGGCTCTAGGGTTTGATCAGTCATTGGAGAGACTTAATTACTAGAAAATACTTTTCAAGCTAAAAGATAATTTTGTATATCTTCATTTTTCTAGAAAAAAGGCACCAATCCATTTTGATAAATTGCTAAATGGAGTAAAATGTCTTAGGGCTGAACATAGGTCAGATTCGATTGGCTTGAGGGAAAAATGTCACCTAACCGAACCCAATCGGGTTGAAGAAAATTCAACCCGCTGCGAATCGTTTATTATGTATAAACCGTTTGAAACTGAAGTAAACGATTTGTAGCGGGTTCGGATGGTTGTGTCGGTTTGGACTTTAATGTTGACCTAATGTTGATTTCAGACCCAATGTTGGCCCACTTGAGCTTATTTGCTTTTTTTTTTGTCAATTTAATGTAAAAAAGTTTAACCTTATAATTATAATTTAGGCTTATTTTGAACCTGTACAAACAAAACAGAAAAAAAAGATTTACTCATCTGAAAACAACTACATCTGAAAGTTTTTACTTTAGAATTGTCTCAAATTGATGTGCTTCCATCAACAATTCAACATTAATATTCCCATGAATCCAAATGGGTGACGTGGTGTTTTTTAGAATGAAGTATTGAAGTCTAAACCACATCGTCCCAAAATGAAAGTGAGTTTGTGAAATACTGCATCAGTTGGATTTGGTTTCATACGATTTAAAAGTGTAAGAACCGAATCCGACTGTAAATAACCGATTTTTACAAACCCCAACCCGATTCCACCCGATTTATGTCTTTCAACTGACCGAAACCGATATTTATTAGGTTGGATTGGGTGGGTTTCTTCGGGTTTCGATTATTTGCTCAGTCCTAAAACATCCAGTGAGAATCCTCATCACCCAAATGAATTATTCTCCTACATCTGATCATGCATTTTTTGTTTGGCATTCCATGTGTCCTCAGTTCAAGAGATGTACACCTAATGAGCTACTAACTTAACCCAAGTTTGGTCTATGTACTTGACCATTAAAGTGACTAGATTCATGGGAGTCCATCTAAATCTCTCAAGTCAATGGACATTTAAAGAATTTTCGTGTATTGAGAAAATGGTTTGTTATAAATTATGATAGTATTTTGTCAATGAGACATGTTCTCGTGTTAGCTTGCCAATGTGTCATTCGATATTTGAGTGTTGATATACAGCCACTACTTTGGCAACTGAGAAAAGGTCGTCATCATCGTATGGTCATTATCTACAATTGTTAGCCATATTAGTCAGGGCTTCTAACCACAATTTTAGCTGTGACAAGCTTGATGAATAAGGAGCCAGAACCTTTCTTTTTCTTGATTGCGTGGAGCAACTTATTTTCTTGTAATGTCTCATGATCTTAGGTATCTTATACCTTATCTGACATCTCATCTCAACTAAATAGTATCTAAATATGCATAGATAAAGGAATAAACAATCTTACTCATGTCTTATAATTTTCTCACAAATGAACCATTCTTTGTTAGGCCATCATTTTCAACACTCAAATTTCCATTTATAAAGTGCCATAATTACTTCCTTGTTAGATGGTTAGGCAAATATGTAGAGCAACATGTGGAAATCCAATGTGTGCACTTGGTGTAAATGCATGCCTCTTGTCAGCTTTTGGTCAAAATTAAACATCAACAGCAACTCTAGATGTTGTAACTCTTTGTACTTAATCTTGAACAGGCCTATCCAAATGCTGTGGGCTTGTATTTCAGTATTGTGACTAAAAAGTCTGTCATATTAGTAACATAATGTGGTCAATCAGTCCTTGTGGATTTCAGTTTAATCAGATTTTTTGTGGCTATCCAGTTCTGATATACATACATATGTATGTATGGAAAAGCTTCTTATAGTTAATAATTTATTCTAACTGAGTTCAGTTTTAGTTGAAGTTTGTTGATTGCATTTTTTAAATATCCTCTAGCAGAGAATGAGCTTTAAGGAGAATTAAACCAGGTAAATTGTTGGTTTATAATGTGAAACCTTGCTGTAATAAAAATGAACAGATAAAGACAATCGAGGATTCTGGTTGTCTGCAAACTCCATATATATTATGAGATATTCAGATGTCAAATTCCATGAAATTATACTCTTATGACGTAATTTACCCTTATCCAAGTACCATCACCCACATTCAACTACAGCTGCACCTTATTTTATTTGGTTCTGCTTTCTTTTCATCTACTTTTCTGTTGTTTTTGTCTCTGTAAAATTAGAATGAGAACTGTGATATCAGCAGTGCCTATCATCTACTTATTCAACATCAAAAGCCATGCCATTGCTTATTCTCTCTGAATTTCCTGACATCTAAATATTGTCTGGTCTGCTTGTAGGGAATTTGTCAACTGTGTTAGATGCATTAGGATTTTATCGCCTTCTGAAGTACAACAGATGAGCCAAGAGGGCGTGCAGCTAATGAATAGCTGCCTCTGATCAGGTCAAGAAGACAGCAGATATTTGCCATGCTTAGCACTCCCAACATCATGCAGCTGAGTAAGCTTTGCTAAGCTTCTATGATCTTCAATTGAAAAACTGAGGAAATGTAGCAAACTGGAAGAGTTGTGGAAATCAGGTTATATTCTTTCAGCTACTCTGAGAAGGCTTGTTTACAAGCTTCAAGAAATGGGTGAGATAAAAGCAAGCATCAATGTTCCATTTGTTTGTGAAAATTATCTTGTGATCTTGTTTGCGGATGGTTGAAGTATAAGTTGGACCTCGATCATAGTTGTAATAGTAGCTGCAAATTTATTCTCTAATGTTATAATGGGAATGCTTGAATAACATCTCCACAATCACAATCGTCTCTACTCACTTCTCCCAATGCCTAAAGCAGAAAGTCACAGACAAGGGTGTCATATACGACCACAACAAGGTCTGATAAAATGGCAATTAGTCTTATCCTCTTTTTGTTGGTCTCATGGTTTTCAATTTTCTTTTGGGGCTTATTCTGCTTATAAAGTTGTCTCATATAATGCAAGCAAATAAGTTACTTTATATCTTACTATAGATATTTATTAGTTACTGTGGATGCATGCTACGGTTGTAACGGCCATCATTTGAACTTTTCATTGCTCAAACTATGATGTTAGTTCTAGTACCTTGAGCTTCCTCATAGTAAACTTTGATGATAGTGTAACTTGGTGGCGGTGGCAGATATAGAGTGGGTTTGTGATCAGAGACCTAGATTTGAGGCTTGTTGCGGTGGGTGGAGTCAGATTTTCGATATCTTGGTTCTGGGAGAGGGTCGCTTGGATGGATGTTATTCATGCGAGATTGGTCTTGAAGGCTGGTCATATTTGCATTGAGGGTGATTCAACTATAGGGATCAGATGGATTTAGAGATAGTCTAGAGCGATCGATGTATGTCTCTCTTGCAAGACATTTGGAGGCTGATGAGGGAGTGTACATTATTTGTGGCTGACATGGAAAGACTAATAGAGTAGCTAATAGGGTAGCTTTCTATATAGTGGAGCATTTTAGAGCAGTTTTGTGGACCGGCTTGGTCATGCTTTTGATTGTTTTAGGTGGTATTTTAATTTTGATTTTATTGAATGTATTCATACCAGGATAGTGGGATAGTGTGAAGTCTCCGTCTTATCGAAGGAAAAAAAAAAGTTAGGGCCTGTTTGGTATTGCATTCTTTTTTGGTTAAAAAATTGAAGAATAAAAATGAACTCGACCGAGTGACCGTCTAAAGAAGCCCTTCCATTTTCTTACATTGGTTGTAAAACCTTCAGAATTTTTGGAAGCAAAGATTTGTCGCTTCTAAAAAGGGTGAAAAGAAAAGCAAAGAATTGACAAATTTTGTGCAAATGCCATCTTCAACATCAATCTCCATGACTGTTTCACTCTTTCGCCGACATACAAAACATCAAAGCAACAATATACCAAACAGGCACTTAGATGACATTGTAATGAAGCTATTATTCTTAGGGGTATGGTATTTATATTTTGAGGATAGGATGATGTGGTGGTTATTATCTGGTGGCAACTCAAACAAATGATTGTTGTTCAGCATGCTTAGATAATACATTATGGATACACAGAATGATTGAAGGCATATAAAACTTCACAGCATTGGACTTTTCTTTCCTGTACAAGTAGCCACTGGAATGCAAATGTGGTGCTGTGCACCTGGGCATCAAATTATTTTTTATTCTCAGGGCCTCCGAATAGGGATGAAGATTTGGGAGTCATACATGGACTAGAAGAGCTGTTCGCGCATATTGCATTAAAAAAAGAAATCAGAATGGATTGAAATTAGATTCAGAATATGACCTAATTCTCCGAAGAGTTTGATTCATGATTGGAATCGAAATAGAAATTTAAATCCTTAAAGGAGAGAAGGGATTGGATTTTAGATACAACGGATCATTCCCATTCCATCTTGAAATCGGACTCCTCCCAACTGTGAAAGTTATCCATTTCTATTTCGATTTCAGATCCCAACTCCTCCCAACTAAATACTCTCCAAATGATTTGCAAATCCTGCATTCACCGGACTTGGTGATCAAATCCTGCGTTTATTGGATTGGAGGTTAGGGATACCTGGAAAGAGCTACCCCGGGTTATGTTGCCCCTTGTCTAGGAGCTCTTTCTATGAAAAGAAATCGTTGCTAAGCGCAGACGCTACAAGGTATGTTCAGCAATAGTATTTTGTCATTACCATCCTGGAATTGCACTTTGTCACTTCCTGTCACATTTCCTGTATGATGTATTCCTTCCAACCATCACCAATGCTCTTATGCCTCCATTTCTAAATGATGTATACCTTAAACCACAGCCTACATGATGGAACAAAGTAGCCCATCTGCACTACTTTTATTCAAATGCTGTTGGGGAAAAAAACAGAAAGAAGAAATAGAAATTGCTCTTCCTCGGAAAGCAACTTGTTGCTTCTGGTGAAACAACGATGCGCTGCCCCAAATTCCACCATGCAAGTCTCCCCGTATCATCACCTCCCCATTCAGCTAAACAATCAAATATCCAATATATTTTATTAAATAGATACTATTCTTTAAATATTTAGTTTTCTCCCTCTATAATACAACAATTTCAGTACCTAAGCTGCCGCTATATGTACTACCTCCCAAGTGTTTGATATTGCTATTGATTTATATTCATGAATGCATTTAGAACAAATACCGAGTAAAAATTAAGACAGTTTCTTTATGATGATATCAACCACATGACTGATGGTGGTAGATTTAGAAATATCAAACCGCATGGCAATCCATTACTGAAGTAGCACATACAAAATTGCAGGGCCACCTGGTTGCTGAACTAAAGGAGGCTACGCTGTTGACACCAGGCAGAGCTGGGCTGCTTGAATATTAACAAGATTGAATGGTACAAACAAGGGGGAGAAAATTTACATAGCACCAGCTATTCCCCAGCATTGTTAAGTGCTACATCCCAAGAAACAACCATTTGGTGCAAAATTTTCAAGGCTTGTCTACCCAAGAGTTTTGTCAGCACTAAGCATACACCAAGCAGCTGGTGTTGCCAGCACTATTAATATCTAGCAGCCAAATAGCCATGTAAAGTCACATGCTAACGTGCGATAAAATAAGATAAAGTTAATATGTGCATCGCATGTTCCATCAATTATTTTGCCTTCTGAACATGCCTCTAAAAATACATGTTTGAGAGTACCTGATACAGACCGCATGGCTGGCAAATAATAATATACAAAGGGAACATGCATAAGAATTCATTTGTGTAGACGAGTAATTTGTTAATGATAATTCCAAGTTAAGGTAAATGAATTAAAGTGGTGAGATCTGATTCTTTTGATACAAAAAGCATTTGATTCTTCCATGTACAAAAGGTATGTGATTCTAATTCTTTAACACATGATGAAAAGAGATAGCTTGTGCATGACATGTTCCACAGGTTGTTTTGCCCTCTTAACATATACCTCCATACATGTCTGAGAGCAACTGATTAAAACAATAGTGGATGGTAATATACACAAGGAACATGCATAAGAATTTATTCATGTAGACGTGTACTTTGTTAAAAATACATCTGACTTAAGGTAAACGAGATTAAAGTAATGGGATCTGATCCTTTTCAATATAAAAGGTAACTGATTCTTTTAGATACAAAAGGTATGCATAACTTATTACTGTTAAACTATTTCTGAATTTCTTTTTTGATATATGTAAGATGATTCAGAAAAGGAGACAGATTTGCTAAGGGCCCACTCGATATTGCTTTTGGCTTCAAAACCCAAGAAGAAAAATGAGCCTAACTGGACAACATATATTATGAAACCATTTGTGTTTTGAAATTGATTGAAAAATCTTTAGAGCTTTGGATAGAAATATTTATTACTTTCAAATAAGAGGGAAAACAAGAACAAGAAATAGCAGAAGTTTTGTGCAAATGCTATCTTGAACATTAATCTCCATTTGTTAGTTCACTAATTTGTAGAGGAAGTATAACACAGAAATAAGAACAATGCCGAATCATACAAAGAAATCATCTAATTGATATGCTATTTATTTTAATCAACTAGCAATTTGTTATAGTGGTGGTAGGAAATCGTCAAATTTCAGTTTTCTTCCTCTTTCTTTCGGATGTCTGTAGACCAATGATGGACTAGATAGCCCATTAATAAGCAACTAGATATCACTTCTGTTATTTTAATTTAAGAGTGTGATAATGTTAGGCCAAAAAAAGGAAACCTGTCAGATGTATGGGTTAACTGTAATATGAACGATAAGTTACAGACATAGCAATGATTAAGCTATAATTTTAAGTATATGCTGTTGAGTTATTTTTGGATATGATCAAGAATAAAAGCTCCCAAAGAGATGAACTAGTCTGATCATTTAAATACAACTAGTCCAAAATCATATAAATTTATACTTGATCAAGGCTATGATTTCAGACTGTCACATATAGCATTAATGGAATATCTGAGGAGGCAACTATTTGGTGTCAGATCTAATTACCATGTTCATTGAAGATCAACATGGAAGCCAGCTTTCTTGATTTCTATAGATAACCATGTTAGTACATATATTTGTATATATGCAGATCGAGAGGCTTTTGGAGTGCATTTGGCTGGTGTAGAAATATAGCTTGCATGATTGTTGTGGAGAATGTTTCAAATTACTATAAGGGGAACTGAGGAATCCAAGAGGTAGCCTAATGCCTTGGTGGGCTGGTATGTCGGTGCCAAGTCAAGGCAACCCAAAATGATAAATTCAGAAAATAATAAACACAAGTAGAAATCTACAGTACCCAAAAACTTAAACATATCAAATAAGATGTAAGCTAAGGGAAATACCAACTCGACAGCATTCAATAATACATAAATCAGTTTCATCATCTACATTGAACAAGATGCAAAACATTAAGGCAGGCACTAGGCAGCCATTTCTCAAAATATTAATCATGATATTTCAATACCATTTTATTAGAATGTCAAGCTACTCCAAATTTGATAACATCAAGACTTTGAAGCCAGTATCTTCTAAATAGGTTGCTGCACTCATTTAGAAATCCTGATCCACATAATCACCAGCCCTGCTTCCAAGCCCCTTTTCACTAAACGTCATTCATTGTTACTGTTTTACAACAACTATTCTTGCTCCAGTTGATGTTGTATTATTTACTGCCTTATCAATGTGATGAAAACTTGTGTCATTCAATTCTTATAATTACCAAGCCAGTCAAAGACTTCAGCTTGTTACTTTTCTGGCTGGAATTGTTTATTAATTGAAGATGGTTTTCATGAACAAATTATCTCAAGCATCTATAAATGCACATATTAATTCAATTATTAAATGCTAGTTAGTCTTACTAGTAGTCTAACCATGAGAAAATACAGTACATGTACTTGCAAGTGATGTTCTACTCCATATCCTTTTACGCACATTAGCAAATATGTTTGAACGAACTTATCTTTATTGGCCAAATAATATCTATTTTGATTTTATCAGAAGTCATAAAATACTGTCCATGCAGGCTCTCAAAGCCATGTAGTATTTCAATATCTGTACTTTCCGTATTTACTAGTTGATGCCGAATATATTTTTCGACAAGTATGTGCATGAATACTTGTTGTGATAGAGATAGGAAATCTGGCATTGCCATTAAAAGGATTGCTCATCTACCACTCAGTTCCAGACATGGAGGGGTTTCATTTGATAAGAAAATGATGACTGCAGTTTTGTCAATAATTCTAGTTATCAACAAGATGCTGGCATTGTTAATACAAATTTGTTAATGATATTTGTACAATAGTGATATTGATTGCTTGTTTCATGAAAGAGCTATCAGACAACTAGGATGGTATTTCATGATCTTTTGTGATGATGACAGCAAATTTATAAATTAGCTAGGACTCAAGGATAAGCAAGTAAAGAAGCTCATATAAGAAAAGTTTCTATGGTTTGTAATCCTTGTCACCTATTAGGAAGCTGCTTCATAGAAATGAAAAAGGAAAAAAAAAGAAGAAAAATCTCTCACCTACTAATGGGGACATGCAATCAAGAATCCAAATATATCAAAATGTACTTAATTCAAGAATAAATGGACATTTTATAGGATTTTAAAACCAAGACATGCAAGTCTCCAATATGAAATACAAATCATATCCTTTGATTGGAGAAGAGGCAGTGCAAATTGAATGCAACTCCAATTTGATCATAACAAACACCAATGCCACATTAACAATGACTATCAAGAAAGCATAAAAGCATACAGCCAAGTAAAATATTGCAATAGGCAAGGCAGGGGTGTCAATATTGAACCTAGTCAATGTTTTAAATGTCGTGGGATAGAGGTGTCTTGGTATCTCTATAAAATGGGATGCCTCATTGTCCCGTTCCATCTTGATAATAGTCCCTGTCATGCATCCCAATAGATATTCTCCATTTCCCTCTCCTTTTTTTTTTTCTTTTTCTTTTTTCTTTCCTACTTTTCTTTCTTTTCTTCTATCTTTCTTTGTTTCTTTTTTCTTATCCCTTTCTTTCTTTCTTTCTTTCTCTTTCTTCTCCTTTCTTTCTTCCTTCTTTCCTTCCATTCTTTTCTTCTCCATTCCTTTTTCTTTCTATTTTCTTTTCTTTCCTTTTACTTTTCCCTTTTTTAATCTTCCTTTCTTTCCTCTTTCTTCTTCTATCTCCACATTGATGGATTTCGAAGTTCCGATCCTATTTTCTCACAAAAAACGGGACGAGATGACCGAGACGCCCTCCGTCCTACTAGGATGTAGAACTTTGAACCTAGTATTGGTGATCCACGTAAGTATGCTGACACATTAAAATATCAAACCATGGGACTGCAGTTAATTCTAAGCAAATATCCTGGGAAAAGCTACCAATGGTTTAAGCTTATCTTAAGGCACCACTTCCTCTATTGTCCACTTCATTGTCGTTGATCTGAAAGTTACGACACACAACCACTTGTATGGTACTACAATAAGACCTGTCTGATTGCAAGTTCCATTGAAGAGGCCATGGACCATGATTCTTGAATCGCAAGGCGAAAACTCAAAAAAGTAATAGCTGAACAATATTCCAATCCAACTGAATTTGTTGTCTGCTCTGCAGCTTTCTTTTGGCAATACTTAAGCGGAAGTACTCTAAGTTGCAGACTAATATTAAACATCCCAACAGACCTACATGCCATACTACGTTGCAGCAATCTAGTCAAAGACATTTTCATGAGTTCTTAATCTCTAGATCCATAGACAAAATGAGATAACAATTTCTTTATTTAATGTGCCAACAGAACTGAGGAAATTGAAGTGCCAGTAGGCAATGACAGCATCATTTATTGCAGTAGTTCACCTTGTCACCCAACGAGGGCAATCGTTGTACTGGTTTAACTCCAGATACGAGAGCAAGGGATAGGTACTTTATTTAATGTATGAAACAAGAATGACTACAAGCAAGTGTTGAAGTTGGTGAAGATGGTTAATGAAGGAGGGGGCGACACACCTCTAGAAGAAAGCATTGAACCAGGTGAATATGTTATGTGCTACAACTTAACATATAAGGCAAATTAATCTTAATAATAATAGTTTCTAACAAATGAAAGTGAAGTCCAAATACAAAGATGCAAATATAAGACTATGAATTGCATATTGCTAACAGTGGCCATTTAACATTTCCTTCTTTGGTTCCGAAGCACAAAATGGTACCCACAACGTTATCCTCCTAACTCCACCACTACATGATAAATAAATCCTACAAGATATATGAATATCCCCCCATCCTGCAGCCGTTTGCTGCAACAAGTAAAGAAATGCCCACCAAGTTACATTTATTCGCATACACTTGAAACAACAAAAGGAATTGCATGAGATTATAATCAGAGACAAGGAATTGCATCACCATTTTGCATTTCATCCAATATCCTACGTCATAAAGAATGGAGGAAGCAGCAACAATATACCTCTCTGCCCCTCCTCCACAGTAGTAATGCCACCAGTCATCCTCTTGCCGGCTTCTGCAGCACTGCCGAGAGGTACACCTGAGTCTTTCCTATGCCAGCAGCATCAGCCTTCTCCCCAACCACCCATTTAAGCTTCTTGTATCCAAACCTCTCGATAAGCCTCGTCACAGTCCGCTTCCTCTCATCATCAACACATAGGTAGTTGTCAAGCCAGAACAAGCCTCCAGCCCTCAGGATTCTATCAATGTCGAACATCAAGAACTCCACTGCCTCCGGCCGGCTCGATGGCCCCAGTGCTGGGGCACCTGCCTCATCCAATGCATTCATGGTGTGCACAAGATCGAACACCGAGTCGTAGAATGGAAACCTCTGCGCCGGCGACATAAGCAGCGGGAACAGCCCCCTGGCTGCCACAAATTCATTCATCGGCTTGCTGCCAAGCTCAAGTGTCGACGTCACTACAGTAACATTCCTCTCGGCCATCCTCGCGGCGAAGTTTCCGGCGCCCCCATTAATGTCGAAGCCAATGCGGATGCCGCCGCCACCCAGAGCCAGTACGTCGTCGATCAAGAAGTCATTTTCCCTCTCGGCTTGATCCACATCTGCTTGTCGATACCGTTGAGGCCGGCGCCGGGTTCTTGGCGTTGGGTTCCAGAGGGATCGGGGAAGGGGAGGCGGGGGCGCCAAGGGGGGACGGGAGAGGCAGCGGCGGCGTGGGAGGGACTCGCAGGCCTTGGAGATGAGCTTGGAGGGGAGGAGTGGGTCGGCGGTGGGGCAAGGGGCGGCGGGTGGTAGGTCATGAACTCGGACAGGAGGGCGGTGGCGGCAGGACGGGCGCAGGAGTGGGAGACGGAGGAGACCATGGCGGTGATGCCGGAGCGGGAGTCGCGGCCAAGAGGAAGGGGTGGCGGGCGAGGAAGAGCTTGAGCTCCGACGGGAGGCCGGGCTTGGCAGGGTTCAGGGTGTCGTACCCGGCGAGCTCGCGCTCGATCTGGTGGAGCCGGCGCTCGGAGGCCTCGATCTCGCGGAGGATGAGGGAGACGTGCTGGGAGATGACGGAGAGACCATTGTGGCCGCCGCCGCCGCCGCCGGCGGAAGGGAGGGGAGTAGGTGAAGACGTATAAGGCGAAGAGGTTGGTGGAGACGACGGAGGCGAGCATGAGGAGGTGAAGGGCCGAAGAGCAGAGCGTGGCGCGGCGGAACCGGGCGGTGCCGTCACCGATCTTGAGGGAGACGGAGCCCATGGGGGCGGAGGAGAGGAAGGGCGAACTCGGGGCGGTGACGGGACACGCCGGGATCTCCTGTTTTCTGTTGACCGCTGTCGACCGGGATCGGGGATAGCTCAAATTGCGTCCGGAGCTGGAAGGGCAGAAGGGGCGAGGGGGGAGATCGTTGTCGGATTCGTTGGCTATCTTATGTCTTAATTGATGTATCTTTAAATCTCGTGTTCTACTAATGCTCGAGAACTTCCTAGTAGTAAAGTATAACTGGTATTTAGGGTTTGGTAGTATCATTATTTCTTGCCACATTGGGGGTTTAGGTTAAGTAAGAGGAGATGGAGAGGGAATTTAGGTAGTGGATCTGGGCTTAGGAGTGCAGTGTAGTTCTACTACTAAACTGGGGCGTTTAAGTGAGTAACACTTTTGACTTGATAGTGGAATCAGGAGGTGGAATGAAAGGCTGTTGTGCACTCAGACCACGCGGAGCTTCAAGCGCGTTCACGTGTGACGTGCCACCGTCAGGGAAAATCAGATCTGGATCCTCAGCTACGTGGGCTAATTATATATAGATGAGATAAGATAGGAATTTGTGACAATAGGCGACATGGGAGATACTAATAAAGATATCAGTGCAAGGTGTAAAGAAGAGTTGTTACATGGGCGCACTCTGTGAGATCCTTCGGTGAATTATTTTTCTTTCTATTTGCTTTCTTTTTCGCATAATTCTATCATTATTTGAGAGCTGCATTCTTGGTACATGTTTGCTAGTACAGTTGATTGATTATAGCTCACCTTGGTAGGAAGCTCTTCAAATTTTACATATTTAGAAAATATGTTGAGTTAATCTTCAAATTTAGGTTAGGCTTGTAAAGATTCGAGTTTTACCATTTGCTAGCTCCAAGAAATGAATTGGACATAAGCAATCAGACTCTACTAAAGACTATGGATTCACATGGCTCATTAGCCAAGCTAAACAACTATTATTGGCTTGGCTTATTATTGGCTTGAGCCAAGCTAACTTGAGAGGGTTCGGGTTGTATCTTTTGCACAAAAAAATGATTCATCTCTTTTTGCAGCATCAGTCGATGGTTCTCACAATATCCACTTCGAGATCTATGCAGATGATGAAAGAAGATATTAGATTACTTTGCAATATGTGTAAGATATGATCTAATGATTGATAACGTAAAAAAGATCAATCATTCTTTGTGCAAAAGATACAACCCGAACCAACTTGGAATGCATTAATGAGTTGGCTGTGACATGCTATTGGATACCATACTGCACATATGATATGAGGTGTAAAAATAAGAGAATTTTATATATATTTTATATTCATGAAATGTATAATGAAAGGCTCCAATTTATAGATAGAGCCTCTAAACAAAAGGAAATACATGATTTTTGTACATAATTGTATAGAAAACCAATCAACCAAAAATTAAGAAATGCAAAATTTTTCTGTATATAATTGTATAGAAAATCAATCACAAAATCTTTCCTAATTTACATAAAATGAATCTAGACCAATATACAAGATATATACATTAATAAATGAATCTAGACTAATATATAAATATATACATTACCATCCCCCCTCAAACTCAAGAGGATATAGTAGATGCCATCTTGAGTTGATGAATCAAATTGAGAAAACACCTTGAAGGATGAGTTTTTGTGAAGATATCGATAGATTGCTCCTGAGAAGCAATATATACAAGATGATCCATTTCATTGAGAATATGTTGACGAATGAAATGACAATTGATCTTGATATATTTGGTCTGTTTATGAAATATATCATTATGAGCAATCTACGTAGCACTCTGATTATCACAATAGGATATAGTAGCCCCAGAATGAGAAATTCTCATATCACCCAATAACCACTTAAGCTACAGAAGTTCAGTCATAGTATCTGCTAAGGCTCGATATTCAACTTCAGTGCTCAAACGAGCAACTATAGTTTATTCTTACTAGCCATGATATGAGACACTCTTCAAGATAAAAGCAATATCCAATAGTATATCAATAATCCATCGGATCACCAGCCCAGTCAGCATCACAAAGGCTTGTAACTTCAGAATAGAATTAGTGAAAAAATGTAAGCCATGAAAAATAGTGCCTTTAATTTATCGTAGTATATGCAAGACTGCTGCATAATGTGTGAATCAAAGGATTGTCATAAATTGACTGATAATATGAATTGCATAAGCAATGTCAGGCCATGTAACAATAAGATAAATCAGTCCTCATACAAGCTGGCAGTAGAGAGTGAGATCATCTAGGAGTGCATCGTCAGCTGGAGTTAGCTTCGCATTATACTTCAAGGGTGTAGAGGCTATTTTGCTATCCGTAAGTCATGCACGGATCAACAAATCCGATGCATGTTTTATCTTAGACAAATAGAATCCATCCTCTTTAGTGGTGACCTCAAGTCCAAGAAAGTAGTTGAGGAAGCCTAGATCCATCATCTCAAACTGCTGATATAAACAAGACTTAAGCTTATGAATTCCTACAACATCATCTTCAGTAATTATCATATTATCCACATACAAGAGAAGAAGAGTTATACCCGCACTAGTAGATTGAACAAATAATACAGAATTATAAGAGCTAGAGATAAAGCCAAGGTTGTAACAGTGGAGCTGAATTTAGCGAACCAAGCTCGAGGTACTTGTTAAGTCCATATAATGCTCGTCGAAGTCGACAAAATTTTTTTGAGGGAACAGAAAAGCCAAGGGGAGGCTGCATATAGACCTCTAAAAAATGTCTCATTCAGAAAGATATTTTTTACATCTATCTGATAGAATTTTCACCATCGAGAAATTGCAATTATCAATAATATTTGAACAGATGTAAGATGAGCAATTGGAGCAAAGGTCTCCTCATAGTCTATTCTATACTCTTGAGTGAACCCCCTTGCTACAAGATAAGCCTTGTATCATTCAAATAAACCATCCGAGTGAGTCTTGATTTTATAGATCCACTTATTGCCAATCACTGATTTTCAAAAAGCAAGTCAACTATATCCCATGTATGATTCTTTCTAAAGCTTGCAGTTCATCAACTATAGCTTGTTGCCATTCAGGATGAGAAGAAGCTTCTTTGAAAGATGTGGATTCATGTAATGTGGCAAGAGCATGATCACAATGAAAGTAACGTAAGTATTTAGGAGGTTCTTTATCTGAGTGGATCGATGAAGCCCAGTTGGTGTGATACCAGGATCATCTTAGGGAGTAGCAGTCGTGGGAGAGCCGAGGTCACTAGAAGAGCTGGAACTTCTTGTATATGAAAGTGACATTGGAAAAAGATCCAGTGAAGTGTTTTTGAACAATGGAGTGGACTCGCATGGACCAAGATCGACTCCTGATAAGTTAAAAATATTTTGTATTTTCAGAAGATCACATATCCAAAAATTTCTGATCTTCTATTCTATGCCATAGCTTAGAAAATTACACAAACGAGATCTTGGTTGGAGTTTGTTATATTTATTAGAAGAGAGAAGCATAAAACAAGCACAACCAAAAGTTCAGAGAATACTATAGTTTGGAGTCATGCCGTACAATAGTTAATATGATGTGCAATTATCTAAAACAGAAGAAGGAAGATGGTTGATGGTGTAAACTGTCATGAAGACAGCTTCACTCCAAGAAGATTCAGGAAGGAAGGCAGATAAGAGCATGGCTCAAACAATATTAAGAATGTGATCGAATTTATGTTCAGCTCGACCATTTTATTATGATGTCCCTGGACAAGACCTATGAATCACAGTACCATGTTGACTCAAGATTTTAAGAATAATGAGTCTTTATACTCAGCAGCATTATTAGGATGAAAATCTTAATGCGCTTAAAAAATTGAGTATAGATCATAGTAGTGAAGTCCTGATAAATTTGAGGTAATTCAAATCGATTTTTCAGCAAGTATATCCAAGTGAAGTGGCAATAATCATCAATAAATATAACAAAATAACGATTACCTCCTTTACTCAAAATATGTGCCAGTCTCCAAATGTCAGTTTATCAATTCAAAAGATTTAGAAGCAATAGAAGTACTTCTATTAAAGATGAAGCCTTTTGTTTGTCTAACTGACATGACATGCAATCAAATTTTTATTTTGACAAATTCAAGGCATCCACTACTAACAAGATATTCAAGTTTAGCATGTGAAATATGACCTAAATGAGTGTGCCAAGTGCATGCAGAAATAGGAGTTGTAGCAACAATAACAGAAGAAGGAACATGCAAGGAAGTTAGCTCGAACAGGCACCCTATCTTACGGTCGATCCCAAAGAGTTGTCCTATTTGAGGATTCTGCATATCACAGTAGCGATTAGAAAATAAGCTCAAATCCTAAATCACAAAGTTGTCCAATGGAGAGTAGATTTAAGGATAAAGAATGAACTACATAGGCATCTGATATAGTGAGAGAAGGTATTGAAATGTTACCAATATGACTCATATGCATGCATGAGCCATTGGCAGTGGGAACAATGGGTGGTGAGGTTGGCTAGATTTTATATATAAAATGAGAATCATCAGATGTCATATGATTTTCACAGGCTGAATCAGTATACCAAGATTTATTATCTGAAATGGTTGTGGACATAACATGAGTGGAAGAACCTATTTGTGATAAGAGCTGGTTGACAAATACCTCAAAATCAGTAGTTGAAGAAGGATTGATTGTTGAGTAGACTCAGACTCAGGTAACTCAGTATTTATGACCGCAGCAGTTTTGGAAGAAGGAAATTCTAATAAGTATATAAACATGCTAGTTTTTACAATCAACAACTTCATGACTTCTAATATTACAGAAAGAATATTTTTTCATAAATCTAGTACTTTGACCACCAGAGACATTCCTAGTATGCCGAGTGAAATTTTAGGTATCTGTTGATGAGCAGTAGCTGCCACAAGATTTGAATTGCCAAATATAGACGAATGGAGAGTCTCAAGTTTAGTTTCTTCAGAGATCAGTTTAGAAACTATACTATCCAACGATGGTAATGGAGATCTGTGACGTAATGAGGCTTGTGCCGATTCAACTCATCTCTCAAAGCCATCATAAATTGAGTCAGTCTCAAACCATCATAATATTCCAAAATAATTGGTATCTTTAGCACAATTCCACTCAGATTCAGAGAATGCTAATTGATCCCATAAGTAATTTAATTTTGAATAAAATTCATCAATAGACTAATGTTGCTCTTGGCATAAAGAATAGATATTATGTGTCAATTGATAGCGTTGAGCAAAATCACTAGATGAATATCGATGTTGAAGAAATCCTAAGCCTCCTTAGCCAATTCAAACCTTCCAAAAAGCATACTAATAGAAGGAACTGAGGTGCTTGCAAACCATGTGATAATACGGTGATTGATTGTATCCTAAATTTCAAGATAATCAGCAAATGCATCATCTGTCTCCTTGTCATCTTTTTGTGGCTTCTTGTCTCTAGTAACATATCTCCATAGCATTCTATCTTTAAGAAAGCTATATATAGCATGTGCCGAGTAATTATAGTTGTGCCCATCAAGGATGACTTTGACAGGTTGGAAAACATTGGTCATGAATTGTGTAGACATGATGTGTTGTGGCAGGTGACATGGTTGACATGTGTAGGATGACATATGAATTACTTCTTTGCTGTGTATAGTCAACATGTGGACAGAATGGGTCTTTTGAAGGGATGACACATGCGGCTGCTTTGAGGATCAAATTTTGGTGCTGGAGCAGAAATAAGATGCCGAACC
The DNA here is from genome assembly GCA_000441515.1 of Elaeis oleifera. Lineage (NCBI taxonomy): Eukaryota > Viridiplantae > Streptophyta > Magnoliopsida > Arecales > Arecaceae > Elaeis > Elaeis oleifera. The sequence goes on from KE504741.1 coordinate 621,853, forward strand.
TTTTATGATGTTAAATCGCTGGGAAGATGGCTGGAGAACCTTAATCTCATAAGATAGCCTGTCGGAAAACAAGCTTCTGTTGAAGCCAAAAAAATCACCAGATTCCATTGAATGAAGACCTCTCCTAAGGCTCTGATACCATGTGAAAATGAGAGAATTGTATATATATATATATATTGTGTTGATGAAATGTACAATGAAAAGCTCCAATTTATAGATGGAGCCTCTGACACAAAAGGAATACAAGGTCTCTAACACAAAAGAAATATAGGATTTTCTGTATATAATTGTACAAAAAATCAATCAAGCAAAATTAGCAAATGCAGAATTTTCTATACATAACTGTATAGAAAATCAATCATAAAATCTTTTAAATTTACATAAACTGAATCTAGACCAATATACAAGATATATACGTTAACAAATGAATGATGTCTAATGGTCATGGAACTAATCTAGAAATAATGAATCTATATTTTCTAGTAATACTAGTATCAACACGAACAACAACAGTAACAATAGCAATAATAACAATAACAGTAACAGTAACAAGAGCAACAATAGGAGCAGCAGGAGCAATTATAGTAACAATAATGATAATAATAATAATATGCCCTTGTTTATGGACAATCTTCTACAACTCTTCTTTTAAATAAATAAATAATTTGATTTTTGAATCTTTGCCACCATCTAATCACATTATAGTGTGGGGCCGACCATTTGAAGGTTTTCCTATCGATCTGCCATGGGTAGCCATGGCTAGTTAGGCCATGCTTCCCAATTAGTTCTCCTACCCATCTTTCTTGGCTTCTTTCTAATAAAATTCCTGCACTACCCGAACAAATAGAGTGGCTGCCGGATATAGCCGCAGATCGGAGCATAAATTGGGTGTTGTCTTTTGTTTGCTGATGAGGCAAGATATGGCTGTTTGTAGCCCTAGATTTTTATCAAGGTAGAGTCAAACTAAAGAGAGAGGGAATGAGTCAATGAGTGATGGGAAACAATGACCCCGAGGCTTTATCTTGATGGCCAACCTATCATATCAGAAGTATGTTTCTTTAGAGCCCTAGCTAGACACATTACGATCCTTGCTAATTTGATCTGAATCTGACTCAGCCTAATATGATTGTGGCTGAAAACTCTACAATTTAGTTATGTTTAAGAGTATAGGTCTGGTCCATTTTGATGCCCATATATGAGATTAGGGTTGGTCTCTAGCGACTCAACTATAGAATTGGATATAGTAAAGCCCTAATGATGTGTTGACCTCAACCAATCAACTCAAAGATTTATATAATTAGCATCAACTAGTGATTAGGCTGACCCGATACATGTTTAGCTCTATTTAGTAGTTTCGATTGTGTATATTTTGATGACCATATTCTCTAAATAACAGAAAAATTCTTGAATTATTCTCAATTTTTCTTGACTAAATAATTCTTAATTTATTCTTCAAAAAGAATGGATCAATAACTATTTAATTATTCTCAAACTATACATGAATTGAACAATTTATTCATGAATAATTTAAGTATTTTATGCATTATGAGTTAATGATGTATATCTTATATCATCGTTAGCGGTAATGATTTTTGATTTCATTTATTCCATTCTCTTATAGTATTTATTTTAGGGATATAATTTATTTTAGTTTTATCATTTTTCTAATTCTTTGTATCAAAAATATTTTCAAATTTTGATGAATTTCTAGAAGGTTTACAATTTTGATTCTATTGAGCCCAATTGAAAATTAGTTTCGACTTGAGCGGTAATGATGTTTGATTCCATTTATTCCGCTCTCTTATAGTATTTATTTTAGGGATATAAATTTATTCTAATTTTTTATTTTCTAATTCTTTGTATCAGAAATCTTTTCAAATTTTTGATGAATTTCTAGAAGGTTTACAATTTTGATTTTGTTGGGCTCAATTGAAAATTAGTTTCAACTTGCTGGTTGGTCTAAATAATTAGTTTTAACTCTTCCAGCTAAATTGATGAGTATTATGCATATATATAGTATATTCATCAATCTTATTGTTTTATGATGAGATAGAATAAAGCATGCTATATCATTTCGTTTGGAGTACCATAACTATAGGATTCATTTGGTTGACGACAAGTGGATGAGGGATAGAGGCAGTTCCTGAAAAGTAGAAAGGGGGCTTCTTCTTTAGTTGAAAGTTTAAGAGAAAAGAGAATAAAAAAAGTTCTTTTCATAGAAAGTCACTTTTCATTTTTTATGAAAAGTAGAAACCCATAGAGGAGATAGATTTTGATACTTCTCATGAGATAGGAAGTGATGGCTCTTTTTTCTTTCCCAAAATATCTTTTTAAGATCTATGACTAAGATTTTATAAAATATCAATGGATGGTAAGAATGAAATATTAAATAATAATATAATATTATATTAATATTAATATAATATAATATTATAATATTAATATATATTAGTATTATATTAACATAATAAATTATTATGATCTATTATTATATTATAATATATTAATATTATATTTATATTAGTATAAATATAATATTAATATTTATATAAAGTTTATGAGCAAAAAGATATAGTCTTATATCTACTAAGGGTATAATAGATATTTTACACTATTTTTTAAAAAATAGATGGTCAATTAAATATAAGCTATTCTATAATAAGTTACTTTCTCATGATTAACCAAACATACCAAAATCTTATTTCAAAATAACTTTTAAGAAAGTAATTTTTTGGAAAGAAAATTTTTTTCTACGAATCAAATGAGCCTTTAGAGTAAGTACGGATACAAACATTGCGACAATACATATGGTGGCATACTACATCATGTTTATTTCTATAGATTGCTACTTGACATGTATATTGACTTCATTGGTCTATACAAGCTATCACTCTAACTTGAATTAGAGTGAAACGTTGAAATTACTTATTAAGCATATATGACTTATTTTTTTATTTTTATAAATATTTGTTTAGATTCCTATCTTATTTAGATAGCATGCTATGATAAGATGATATATGCTTATTGGATTAGGGGTGGCAAACGGGTTGGGTCGGTCATAAATGGATCAGAACAGATATCGATTGGATCAGAAAATCTTAAATCTGACCCAACCTGTTTATTGAACAGGCTAAAATTTATAATTTAAACCAGACATATTTAATAAACAGATAATCCGATCCAACCTGTTCAATATGTTTATTGAATGGATAACCTGTTAACCCAATCCGACCTCACCTGTTTAACTTATTTAACTTATTTATTTAACCTATTTAAAATAGAATTTGTTAGCCCAACCCAACTCAATCCGACACATCCTATTTAATACATCAAATAGCAAAAAAAAATAGAAATATGAATATAGAAAATATTGCAATAATTTTTTTAGATAGCATTTATATTAAAGAAGTATTTACATTCAATTTTTTTGGAGGTTAGAATTTACATTCAATCTTTACAAGAAAATAAATATAAATATTTCAAGAATCTTAGATCGTATTTATATTCAAGATTAGACATAGTGAACAGAATTCAGCATACTAGCCCAAAAGGCATGCCAATTTATGTCATAATAAACATAAATACAATGCAACAAACTCCACATTGATGTGCCAATATATTTTGCAACATACAGAACTTGAGAAGCCAAATCATAGCACTCTAAGTATTTCTTGATCCTAAAATAAAGTGCTGCTAGAGAGTTCATATCCTATCAGCTTATGTTTTGTAGATGGCTGAATAAAATTGCATTCTATAAATTATCCATTGTGCCCATTCCATAAACAACATTTTACAAGATTATTGTTGTTGCTTATTGTGCAGTTGAATACTTGATGGGAGTTTTACGATGCCTTACTGACAAAAAAATTGTCAATTTAAGCATAATTGAAGGAAAAATTATTTCATTACTTGTAATAGTCTAGCTTACTTGGAAGCAGGAGCCTATATATTTGAATTGTTAAATATGGTGAAAAGAATAAATATTTGATATAATGCAACACCATAGGAATAGAACATGGTCCTTCCTTATCTTCAAGTGTCATACATGCTAACAAACTGGAAAATAAAGGGAACAATAGCCAAAAAGCCTGCACTTATAATAATAAGCCAAGCACCCAGAAGATAAGAAAATTTACTATAATTTCTAGATCATATTGAACAAGAATATGACAGAATTCATGGCAAATAAGTAAAACATAATTGCATACATTTTGAGGGATAGAACAAGGAATATGAAATTAGAAACATATCAAGACATAATTATAATATATTATGATCTGTCAATCACATATGTCAAATTATACTCCACCATCTGAATCATCCTGATCTCCCTTTGTAGAAATAGGATTTCAATTTAAGGTATATTTAATATGATTGGTATCTAAAAGAATATGTGCACTAATAAATTAAACTTTTCAGTCCAGACTAATATTGAAATATGAATGACCAACACAATACAATAGAGATGTATATTTTAAGCAGAAAGAGATGCCAACCCTATGTGAAAGCAATAAAGGCCAGATAAAAAAAAAATACCCAGTAAGGAACTATATAACCAGAAAGGAGGAGACCTCGATCTCAAGATTCCTTACTTTTGCTCATGATTATGAGAGTATTAGAGCTGGACATAAAATTTAACAAATATGTTACATAGAACAATTAGGACATGGTCACATAGTAGATAACCTGAAATTAAACAAAGTGTATAGACTATAATGAAATTATAATCTGAAATACATATACCTAAAATTAATTCCATAATGAAATAAGAAGCTAAACTATAACCATCATAAATAAACTACCATCATAACTCCATAAGTCGATTGACAACATTCATAGTCAAACAAAAAAGAGTTCCAAACTATGACAACATCCGTATTCAAACAAAAATCAAAAAAAAAATTCAAATAAAATGTGACGTAACAAGATTATATGTCTAACAAACATGAGCAACACAATCCAAAAAAGAATCCATGACCATGATTCATTTCATTATGGGTTCACATTGATATTGGCCAAGCATTGAGTTGATTGGGCTTTATTGATATAACTTGAGTTCATCACATCTTCTACAATATCATCTAATTTGGGTTCTAAAACATTTACATCAAAATATTACAATAGTTAATAATAAATTTATTCAAAATATAATAGTAATATAACTAATAAAATATATATCTTTATTTTCAAATGCCCAATCTTGAGTACAAATCAATGCCTCAAGGATATCTAGTTTAAGTAAATTATGATATTTATTAAGTACTCACCTACTAACACTAAATGCATACTTAGAGGTGATTATAGATATTGAAATAGTTAAAATATCATGAGCCATGATAGAAAGTTCTGGATATCAAAACTAAGTTGCTTTCAAAATATCAAAGATATTCAGATTGAACTTTCTATCAACTCTAGACTCATCCAAATATAATTTTAATAAAGATTTTTGTGCAGCATTCACAAAATTAAAGTTTTCAAATGTATCAAAGTCCTACATTATTGAAAAAAAGAGTTAATTATCAAAATAACATCATATATGAGTATAATATATTTATTTAGTTAAATATCTTAAAGCATCTAATTTTGTCAATTATTTAGAAGCTTCATGAGAAGTATCACTCTTCATGTCTCTGTGAGTTGATATATTAATACTTAAAACTTTAGTAGAAGCTAGTATATACTAATTAAAGAGAGAAAATATACAATCATAGATGCACATGCTCTCGGTGCAACCATATCCATTTAATATTTTATAACAATGTTCTACAAATTAAAATTTGTATCGAGGATCTAAAATAATTGCCATTGCCAAGATTAAACTATGATCTGACCAATATTTTTAAATTTTCATACATCTGTCATGTCATTCTTTGTATGAAAATATCTACACTCTGCATCTCTTATCTCAAAGTCAACTCAATTAAAAAATTTAAAAAAATATAAGTTTGATATAGGATATTTAACTCCTAAAAATATTAGAGTAGCATCATAGAACATATTCAACAATTTGCTAATCTTTTCAATTTTTTCAATCCTCTTCAGATAGACAATACTTGTAATTAGAGTCACTTAATTATAAATAAAGAAATGCATGTTGATAGAAAAGAGCACTTTCTAACATCAAAAAGTATAATTCTATTTTATAGGAATATCTTGCTCAAATCTTTTCTACTTTTCAAAGAAACTTGTGTAACACATTCCAAAAATTTATTTTGAACTTATGAACCTCTCACATATTTAATGCTTTCACAAATCTTGAAGATAGGGTCATTTATCTCCTTTAATCCCTTTTACACAATTAAGTTAAAAATGAGTATAATATTAGACATGAAAAACTTACCATTTGAGTAAAGTGCATTCTTCAAATTAAGTCTGAACTTTAGCATGTTAATAAATACATCATTTATCGATGCATTATCCAAAGTCATAGTTATTTTCAATCTCCCAACCAATTAACATATTATAAATTACTTCACACGATGATATGCTATTCCGTGGACGCATGAAACAGAAGTTGAGAATTTTTTTTTCAATATCTATTCTTCATCAATAACATAGGTGGTTAAACGCAAATATCCGTTAGTGGTGATAGAAGTCCCATAAATCCAAAGTCGAACTTATCGTAATAGGAATTGAGTGTAGCGATAATTTTTTTTTGATGCAACTTTAGCAAATCAACCTTTAGGGGCATTTGATATGGAGTGATCCACTTAAGCTAAAGGGTGATGTGGGTGAAGGTGGTGAGATCATCATATTTGGTTGCACTATGGTGATCCTACATGGCAGTGATTTCAAATCACCCATACTTCTCAAATCACCATCCAACGTGATGATAGAAAATTTATTTTTGAGGATGGATATCCAACATCACTCTATCGCGATGATCTTATATTAAAATATGTTAATTAAATATCCTCATAATCAAGAGACTTCCTGAAAGAGTAAACCTATCTTTTTTTGCTGTGATATTTTTTTGTGTGCGTATGCGATATTATTTATGTATGTTGGGGTAAATAGTTGGGGCATCATCTCTATGGAAGAAGAGAAGAAAATTCTTTCTTTTCTCACCGTGGTGATTAGAAAGAGAAAAAATCTATTAGATATTTTTAAAAATTTTTATACCCCAATACTCAATCCTAACTCCTAAAGCTTTGTTGAGAGGGTGATTTGAAGTGGTGATTTTATTTCTTAATCTAATTATGGTAATCTGGAGCTTTCTTGTTCTTCCTCCGTCTCTCCTATGTCATTTTTTTCCTTCCATCTGAGATAATGTCAAAGATATTTTTGACATTATATGATCGATGATCTTAGATTCTCGTAGCATACCAAATAAGTTACTTGTATATATCCGGAGATCTTTAATCACTATACTATGGCTAAGCAAACATCGTGATCTTAGATCACTAGGAATCAAATCATCCTAAGATTTGGATCATCAGTGATCTTAGATTATCGTGATGATCCCAATTGGATCACCAAATGCTTCCTTACAGTATTCCTTGATACCAACTTGGCATCCTTATAAATATAAGTAAATAATGATCCAATATCTTCATAATCAACAAATTAAAATGATAGATCATGCTTGATAATTGTAAATATAAGCAATTGATGATATTTTTCAGGATCAAATTTACTAGAACATATTGGCACAGACCCTTCAGATTGTGATAAGATCATTTGGCCTATATCACAATTCTTTCTACAACTCTTCATATGATGTTTCAGTTTTCAGTCCCAACTTTATCACCATATGGATATTCTATACCACACTTCTTACACTTACACTTTTAAGTTACCTCATTTATATGAAAGAATTGATAATAGATAAATTAACTTCATTTATATTACTTTGTGCAAAATCATCTACTATAATTGTATTAGAATCTAGAGGCACCAATTCATTTGCCCTATCATCATCACTATCCAACTTCATCTTTACATTGATATCTTTATCCATCTATATCATATAATAAGAGAATCAATAGACTAATCTAGAAAAATTGAATATACATAACCAGTAAATATTTAGAAAAGCAGAGGGAAAAGGAAGAGGAGGTCAGATTCATCATATTATATGCTAAATCAAAATGACTACAATCGGTTGCCTACAAAAATAATTATCCAAGATTGCTTATCATTAGAAATAGTTGATTATTATTTCATGAATTAGCAAAAACTCACCCAAGAATCATCTTAGCCTCTTTATATAAATATAAAACTGATAAAAGTAAAGGAAAGAGGAAAAAGAGGCTCAGATTTATCATTGCAGCTAAATCAAAATGGTTGCAATCAGTTGCTTGCAGAAGCAAACCATCCAAGATTACTTATCATTAGTAATAATTGATTCTTCATAAATTAGCAAAAACTCATTTAAGAATCATCTTAGCATATTTATATAAATAAGTAAGAAAATAAATTAAGTATATAAATTATGAATAGAAAACAAACAAGCAAAAGAATTTATATGACTAACATAAGTCGACATCATCAGGGTCCATGAATTAATAATATTATAGAATTAATAATAAACAATCCAATATTAATCTATCGCCATCACAACAAACAATAATAAATAATCTAATATTAATTTTCTAATTGTATCAGTCTATCACCATCACAACAAACAATAATGGCTTTCTAATTGTATTGAGTATTGAGTCATAATAAAAGTACTAAAAACTATAGATGCAAACAATGCATGCTTCCGAATCATTTTTTCATGTAGACTTCTTTAAGACTATGTCACATTTACAAATTAAGAAATAATTTAAAAAAATCCAAAATTTGGACACACAGATTTCATTAATTATCTCAATTATGAAAAAGAATCCATAAATTTTTGATTTGTGTCTCACTGCAAATAAGTAATAAGAAATTTGAAATATCACAAGTATAGTGAATAGATATTTCTAGTTGTTACTCAACACAAACTGCAATGGAATGCAGTATGGCTACATACAATTGCAAAATAGTTCAAAAAAGAGGAATATTTTAGGAACAAAACTAAAATAGAAAAGAAGGAAAAAAGATCATTGCCTATCTTATTGTCTTTAAATATTTTTTACTTTGATGACACTGCAATAGAACATTAAGCCAACCATAAGTCCAATAAGAGAAGAAAATAAGAAGTAAGTTGAGGTTTGAGTTGAGGAAGAGGATGGAGCTTTTAAGGGAGTTATGTTTTGAGATAGAAGATTAAATCTAATCCTCCGCAAGCAAAAACATCAAAGAAAGAGATCGCTCATTAGCCGAATAGAAAAATAAAGTATAGATCCTAATACCTAACTAAGATCGTCGGAGAAAAAGATCGCTTGCTGGCTAAATTAGGATCCCAAAGACATTGAGAATTGAGAAAGAGGTCACTGTTTGGTCACTACTTGCTCGATCAATGAGGAAACAAGGTGCCACCTAATTGGCCAAGAGTAAGAGGAAGAGAACCAGAGAACCGAGAGATTGCCGATGGGGTCTTGGGGATGGCCAGATGGGATGGGTTGAAATAGTGGGCCACATGGTAGAAATTCAGGAGTTTCCAATTTGTGGTCGCGATTTGTGAATAGAAGTGTCGGTTTTGAATTTTAAATGGACTGCCTCCAGATCCATTCGCCTAGAAAACCATACACAGGTTAAACAGGTTATTCAATCTAACTTAAAAATTAAATGGATTAAATAGATTAGACATCTAAAATATGAACTTGACCCAAATATTCAACAGGTTAAATGAGTCAATTCTTTTACGATCTGAACCTATTTAGTCCAAACCTAAATCAGTTTATGATGGGTCGAATGTAGATCGGGTTGGTGGGTCGAGTGATATTTTGTGACCCCTATATTGGATGCTCCCAAATGCATTTGATGCATGACTGTTAGGTGCATAATCATTTCTATTGCATTATTGTGATGGTGATAAGTTGATGAGAAGGACAAATGTAGACATAGGATGAGGATCACCTATAAGTCTAGTCCAATCCTGTCCGTCCAAGATACCAAGGTCTTGTGTCAGCTGATTTACTTTTGATTGGTCCATGCCATGGGAAGTTGGATGAGCATTGCTTTTGAGATTGAGACATGTCCTGATTGGTCCAATGTCAGAGGTTCTCAATCTCAATATGCTATTGTCTTTGGATGAGTAAATAGAGATGTTTCTTGAACTTTTGATTCTATTCACTAGCTGAAAACTAAGTATAGTTTGGTATCAAGGATCATTTTAAAATTACTTTCTTGAAGATTTGCAGATTGTGAGATGTAACTGGTGCACATGTTCATGATTGTTTATATATGGATATCCCACATCTTTGTGTATGAGTTTGCTTTTTGTCATTGTAGACATGATACGACCGAAAGTAGTTGAAAGAGTCTTGATCTATTATATTCTGTCTAAATCTCCTTGTGATAGCTTGGACTATTCTATTGCTTTTTTGGTAAGGAACACTAAATGAACGTGCTGGATATTCTCTTTCCAAAATAGGATTGTTGACTGCATCACTTGGCACTTGCTCATGATATTGTACTTATAACTATATGGCTTCTTTTCTTTGATTCCCTAGTGGATTCATTGATCTATTTTATTTTGAAGATGCTGAAGTTTGATGGTTCTTATGGGGAGATATGTATACTTGTCGAATCATCATTTGGTACTATGTATTACAATTAATCCTAGTACATTCTTTCCTTATTTCTGCTATCCTTCTTGAACAATCATTAATTTGAACTTCCATGATTGCTACTGAGAGTGAGAGTAATCGTATAGTCATTGGTGACAATAGAAATAAACACAAAGCTATCGAGATTAATATGATAGGCTATTATTATAGAGAGATGGCATCATTAGTTCTATATCTATTGTGAGTTAAGAAGGAGTTTGACTTATATTAAATAAAATCTTTTCTTCTCTATAAGACACCTGTTAAAGGACAAAATCATGAGGCCCCATGCCATAATGATCGAGGCCTCATGCCATAGTGGTCAAGGCCAGAGTAAATAATACCTCATGCGTGGGAGTGGAGACTGATACATCCGAGCATCAAAAACTCTTAACCGTAAAAAATGATCGTCTGTGGGGACAGACTGTGATACACCTCCTATCCATGCAAAGACTACCCCTTAGTTATGAGCCAAGAGGGAGTCTAGCTTATATGAAATAGGATTTTCTCTTTCCCACAACGTGCCTTTTAAAGGATAAAAATGTGAGGTCCCGTACCATAGAGGTCAGAGATCAGAGTGGATAATATCTCATGCATGTGAGAGCAGAGATCAACTCATCTAAGCCACAAGCCCTCGATTGCAACAAGTAAGATTATCAAGATTAATGAAAATATTTCCTTAATGATAATTTTAGGGAATAGTGAGAGCAATCATAGATCTCCAATTCTTCATATATGGAATTCTGATAACTTTAGAATGTACCATTACTAAGAGTTGTACATTTAACGAGTATTTACAATGTGACCTATCTTACGTGGAGTTATGGCCTATTTACAATGGTCTTTCGGCACATTCGAAAGAGCAGAAATGAGCTGAGACCCAGATTGGAAACAATTTGATATGACTGCGTTTGCTACTTTATTATTCTCAAAACTCTATTTCTCGTTTTTCATACTGCTACTACCTTCCTACTTTGCTTCTGTCTTTCCACCACTGTTTATGTGATCGAACTAATCAACTCAGTAATGCTTGTTTTTCCATTTTCCTGTTTAGTTGGCTATCCAGCTTGTTAGGAGTCTGGTGACTTTCTGAATGCTTATGTTTGGGGAGTAAGTTTAAAATCGAAACACTCTTCTATTTCTTTCTTCCAAACTGTCCAACTTGAGTTATTGCTGGGCAGTTCCATGCGATGTTACAAATATTTTTTTGAAAGATTATATGAGTCAGTAAGTTACTAAAACTTCTAGTTCAATTAAATATAATTTTTAGTATGCATAATTTTTTAGAAATCAAAAATATATCGATAAAATATATTATATTTATCAACATAGATTTCAAAATATATATTTGATCAAAATAAATTTTTCAAGACAATCAAGGGTCGAAATAGAAATGGAGAAGAGAAAAAGTTCAAAGAAAAAAGTGCTACTTTGTTGTATGTTGTTCCCAACATTGAAAGCTATAAGTTTGAATAATTTCGATCTTTGGAAAGTCTTCTCCGTTAATTATGTCAAGCATCCATATTTGGTGAGATTTATCTTCTATTTTTGTTTACCGTTATTACCGCAAAAATCTGCCGGCGTCGGAGAAGCTGGAATCGAGGGTA
>KE504741.1:679254-693903 GCA_000441515.1 Elaeis oleifera
ACAACCTTCAATAATGCTTTTCAAATTCCTGGTGAGTTTCTCTAGCAATCGGACACTAGCCGGGTTTCTCCAATGAAGATTCTCCGTCCAGATTTCCACAGCAGACAACCTTCATCTACAGCATCAACGCCTAAGACGTCCGACCACAGTTAGTATGCCAACAACCTCGAAAATATCCGAGCTCCTCTCAGATTGCCGAGACAGAGAGCTATTCTGCTCCACTAGACGTCCCAACCGAGCTTCGGCCATCCGGTCTAAACTCTCCAGCAAGTCACGACAACATACACCATTTGCTTTCCATAACAGACTCTACGTGGCCCCACCACTTTCTGACAAGTCGCGACAACGGACACCACTCCGCTCTCCGTAACAAACTCCATGTGGCCCCGAACGGCCCACTACCAGGCGGTTACAGACGTCGCTGTCAATCAGTTTCGCTCTCCTATCTATAAAAGAGACCCTCCAGATACATTCTCCTCGAAGCTAAGCTATAGGCTCTGGTACTATCTCTAAACTCTGCTAAAATTCGTTTGAGTGCTCCATTTCTGTTGAAGCAGAGTACTGACCTGAGCATCAAAGGGGCTTGCCAGAGCACCCCCAACTCCGGTTTAGACTTTTCTTGCAGGTCCCGACGGCGGCCGCGATCTCCTCGACTCCAGCTTCTCCGACGTCAGCGGAATTTTGCACCAACAATTAATCGACAACGAATTTGCAATGGAATGCTTAATCCATTGCTAATTTTAGAAAATAATTTATAATAGATTTGCAATGGATTAGACACAGAAATTTTGCAATGAAATAAAATGGACCTAAAATAGTTGCTAAATTTTGCAGGAGGTTTCCACGTATCATTGGTAACGGAATTGCAATGGATTAGCAACAGAATATAGCAACGGATTTACAATGAACTCAATTTTCGTTGCTAATAGTTGGTTAAAAAATTATAGATTTTTTGATTAACTTACAATGGATTGACAACCGAAATTATTACACTGCTAATCTGGGAATAAAAAAATTTGCAATGGAATTGAAATGGCAACATCTTCGTTGCTAATCTAGAAATAAAAGAACTATCTAGGAAATGGTTTTGCAACTGAATTGTAATGAAATCTCAGTCCGTTGCTAATTTTAAAAAATAAAAAATCCTAACTTTCTATTAACTTGATTTTCCCAGTCTCTCCTTTCTTCTCTCTCCTCTTCCTCTCTCTTAATCAAGCCACCCTTAGCCTCCTCTCAAAAGAGCCCTGAATCTCCTCTCCCTCTCTCTCAACCGAGTAGCCCCTACACCCCTCATCGAATGCTGCTCCACGCGACCCCCCCGCCACCTTGGTGCTCGCAATCTAGCCCTCCCCCATGCGACCCCAACGACGCTGCACCCTCATCCAATGCTGCTTCGTGCGACCCCCTCCCCTCGGCCTCGATGCCCGCACCCCGACCCCGATAGGATAAAATCATGCCGCCCATCTTCAGCTCCACAAGAGGCAAAGACTCCTCCTCTATCCCAACCGTTGACCTCGAAGTCGAGTACGGAAAGTGAAGCCCTTCTTATACCCCGAGGCCCCCCGGGTCCTCCATCCAAACCCTAATCTGGGTCACTGAGGTATGCCTTCTCTGAGGATTTTCTCCTCCGCCTCTCTCTTCTCTATCGACGACTTCAATTTTTTTTAATTTTATTTTATTTTCTTCAATTGATTAGGATTTCGTCGATCACGTTTGTAAATATTGCTCCGCCACAACCTCAAGTGCAACCGCTCCTTCCTCCCTAAGAACCCTAAGGTTGCCCAGCTCTACTGGAACAACCCGCCCAGATCGAATCCTAAACCCCATTCGATCTCATCATCACCATCGATGTCATCTACATGGAGGACTCTGTGGCCCATCTCATCACTGCCATGGACGTCCTCCTAGTGCCCGATGGCATGCTCTTGCTGGGATACCAACTTCGATCGCCCGAAGCCCACCAAGTGTTCTGGCAGCGATGTCGGCAGGTGTTTCTGGTTATAAAGAAGGTTGTCTAGGAGGATCTTCACCCAGATTATGTCTATGAGGAGACTGATATTTATCTCCTTAGGAAGAGAAAGTGAGATTTGGGTCGATGCAAATTCACCAGGTATTTAATTATATGCCACTGTGAAGCTTTTGTTTTTTTTATTTTAATTATATTATGATTCTTTTGATGCAAGGAAAAGGATGGAATTCTCAAACACAATAAAATACAGTTCTATTAGTTTTTTTTATCTTTCTGAATAAGTATTTTGATGACTTTGCTTGATAATTAGTGATATATTTATGAACTATTCTTGGATGAGAATAAAGCACATGCTCAGTAGGCACTCTGAGATTGCTCATGATATTATATTAAAGTTTATCTAGCTTAGGAAAAGAGCAAGAAAGGAATATTGGGGGTATGTGGAGTAGAATTCTAGTTCCCACTTGACAGCAAGGGATTTTGAAGAATAGTCCTGTAGTAACTATTTAGAAGTTCGAAAATTTACCAGAAAATATATCCTTATTTGTTATTTCAATGTTCTAAGGCACTAGACGTATTCCCTAATCTTGTGATCTCCAAGATTAAAAAAATAAGTTCTTATGAATTCTCAAGATTGTTCATAATCCCTAGCCCTTTTTTTTCCCTAAAGTGGTTTATGATCATCCTCAACTATGCTTGAATCCATAGGCAGGCTGAAAGACTTGCTTGTGTGAGGATGAGTTGTGAACTCATGCTTTGTCTTTGGATTCAATGTGTGAAGGATTGTAAGCTAAAAAAATCCTTAAATGTGCAATTCATTCACATGCAGTATAATTAATATATGTTATGCAATATATAATCTGTATAATAAGTAGCTTTCTGAGTCATATGACCGTTCTAATTTCACTATTATCAGCATTATCACCTTGGGATTAATTACTATTTGTTATCTTATTTCACATTATTTTGTTTGTTCTTCATGTCTATCATATCTATAATTTCAATATACTAAATTTGTCTTTCATTTTTTTATGATTTTATCATCGAAACATTATAGTGTTGTTTGTTCTTAAAACAATAAAAAGTTTGCTTTTTACCCATTTTGCGAAGCTTTTATTCGACTAAAACATTACTAAAATGTCTGACTCTTCCAGTGTTATATGAAGGTTATTCAAGCAAAATCTTTTATTTGGCTTTTGGATTGGTTGTACTGCTTGTTTATCTTAATTAGCTTTAGTAATACTTTTACTATTTTCAGTTTGGAGTTTGGCCTACGTAATGTAACAAATTCTAAGTTATATATTTGTTAAGTTATAGAACTCTAATTAATTGAGGAATTTAAGATTGCAATTTATGACGTGAAATCATCATATAAGGATTTTAGCTGGCAAGGTGCAACTATCTGTTGGCAACTGTCCTAGGTTTTCAAACCTAGCTGCTGTAGCACCAAGCCTTGAAACCTTTTCTCCCTTTATGAACACACAGCATACTCCTATGGCACCATCTTCAGTTCCACAAGAGGTAAGAGAAAATATCACTTTATTTTTCTGTACTTGTACTTTCTTTATCATTTCTTATTTCTTAATATATGATGTTAGGCATCTACTTCGGAGCGTCATGCATCGGGGGGTGATAGAGATAGACAAAACATCGGTGGCAGCGATATGCACCTAGGAACTCCATAGTCTTTATTCTTAGTATCTTTATTTATGTATAAGAATTTTATTGGGTATATGTACTTTACATATGTGTATGATACGCACTTTATGTATTTATTATTTATCTTGATATTATGTATACTTTATGTGCACTTTGATATACTATGCGTACTTTATAATATATGTACTTTATTGATTTCTTGATGTTATTGAATGAAGAATTAGTATTATTGTTGGATGGCTTGAAATGATTATGGTTGTTGTTGGATGTATAGCAGGTATATATAAATATTAAGTTTAAAAAATATAACCAAAAAAATATAAAAATAGTAATTTAGCAACAGATTAGTAATGAAAAAAATTTTAGAATCCATGAATTAGCAACGGATTTATAATATATTAGCAATGGACATTTGAAATTTGTGCAATGGCTTAAAAATAGAATTGCAACAAAAGATTAAAACTTTAGTAATAGAATAGAAATAGAGTTGCAATGGAATACTAAAATTTTAGCAATTGAATAGAAATGGATTTGCAATGGAATACTAAAATAATAGCAACGACTTTATAAAGGAAGATCAATGGGCTAGCAATCAAAATTTAAAAATTTAATAATGGATTAGCAATTGATTTGCAATGAAAGAGTTATAAAAATTATTTGGCTCACAAACTTGTTATTCAAAAATGAGCAACGAAATAATTCTATTGCTATTCCATTGCTAAAAAAATTTAACAACAGAATAGCTACGAATATGAGTTCCGTTGCTAATTAGCTACGAAAATTAACAACATAAGTAAATCTATTGCTAAACACTTGAGCAATAGACTAGCAATAGATTTGTCCATTGTTAAGTAGCCTTTTCTGGTAGTGTATGATATATAGAAAATCATATAGCAATTACTTATAAGTATATATTAAATTATTAGATAACTAATTTATTAATATATATTATCTGATCGTATATTGTATATTGATGAACTTCATATTTTAAAATTATATATCGATTTATTTATAGATGTATATTGACTTATTTGATGATTAATTGTTTAGTGTATATAACCATATAGTATATATCGATAAAGATATATACTAAAATGAGGATAAAAGAGAATGTCATTTTTTTAATCATAGGATAAATAACTCTATTAATAAAAAAAAATTTGACTTTTAGACTTAGGCCCCATTCTCCTAAGCTTTTGAGAGGCTAAAAGGCACTTTATGGCCTTCCAAAAATAATTTGGATAGTTATAATGATGTTTGATAAAAAAGTATAGAAGCTATTTTGACTTTGCCAAAAAGCCGAAAATATTTATTTGAGAGAAGCTCCAAAAGAGAAGCTCCATTTTGGAGCTTCTTCTTAAAAGCACTTTCTAACTCATATCGGGAAGCTGTTTTAACTTTATAAAATTTTATTTTCTGATCAAAATATCTATAAAATAATCTCATAATTATAGTTATATTCTTATAAATATAATATAGGAAACAGCTCTTGGAAACCCTAATGCACAAAAGGAACTCCAATCCCCCTTAGCTCCTTCCTTTTAATATAATCCAAAAATTATTTCTGCACAAAAGGAACCTAGTCGGCCTCAGCTCCTTCCATTTTCATACAATCAAGATATTATTTCTTATTTCTCTTCGACTATTTAAGATTGTAGATATTTTTAAAAATTTTTGGTTTCATTCATATTTTTCTCCTAAATAAATGTATAATACAAGAGAGAACTCCTCCTCTTTGCCATCTCTCTTATAATCCCATGCCTCTCTTGATTTTGTCCATATTTTTTTTCTAAATAAAGTGATGTTACATGGGAGAACTCCTCTCTATTGTCTCTCCCATAATCCCATAATCCCCACCCCACCCCCTTTCAACATCATTTTATATTCATATTATTTGATTCTTTTTGTTTATATGCATCATGTTAATAAGATATATATTATAATATATAGGACCCATTATAGGTTTTGGACCTTTCTGTTTGATCTTTTTTTGGCTAAAGGATAATATATCTTATTAAACTAAAAAGTAGTTTAAATAGTGGACATTATAAAATAGTTTAACAAGCTAGTGGAAAGAAGAAAGGGATAGAAAATTTTTTTATCACAACCCCTTAGCCTAAAATCTTATACCATATTTATAAACCCAACTCAAAGAAAAATATAATATAGATTACCATAAGTCCAGAAAGGGGAACAAAATATTTGTAAATGACAAGCAATTGCTGTGAGAAAAGAAGCCTCTAAAATGATGCTAAACCAATGTGCACAGAAACCTATCAAATAAACCACCACAAAAAATATAGAAAAACATATAAAAGGAACATTAATGGACAGTATCAAACTGATGTTGTGAAAAAAATATAAAAATTTGGTTCAACCAATAAGAAACTATCTGGGATGTTAAACTGTTAGACGAGTAATCAGTAGGCAACACTGACATGATATCAATCTTATATAACCATGTAAAGTATAAAAGAGCCTACATAAGTAATTAAAGATAACTAAGTAAGAGATAAAGCATTGATGAATCAAAGCAACCATAATCTTATAATCTCCGATAAAATAGCAAGATAACAATAAAGTAGGTGAAATGCTGATAATGAACCCTTGACACTCTTCAATAGTACTCGAACAATGCATATTAAGACTGAATTGCCTCTTAACTTTCTATCTGACTCTTTAAATATAACTGAAAGTAATAAATCATATTTAATTTTTTTGATAAAATAAAGCTTATATTAGACAGAAAATAAGTACAAATATACACAAAGCCTACTTGGACAACAGCAAAAGTAGAGTAGACACAGTAAAGACACAACAATATAAATATAGAAAAAGGCATATGAAATAAATAGCTATACTGAAATATTAATAAGCCTTGACAAAATACCCTTGTAACAAATAAACTAGGCATATAAATTATATTTTATATATTGTATGAACATATATATGTTACTTATATATATTCATAAATGCATACCCAATTTATTTATATAGAAGAAATGGATATGCACCATATGTGTATGTGTATTTAAATTAGATATATTTATATTTTCTTTACAAATTATCTTGTGATTATGATTGAAATCATGATTTAAGATTAACAAAGTTTTTTATATCTTTATTATTGCATTATGAAAAAAAATATCTCTATTGATTTGTCAACCCAAGATGATAAAAGAAGAAGGCTATTTGGAATGATAGATTGATGGAAGAGCTTACTAATATATATATTCATGAAGTTGAAGCTGATAATCATCTAGGAACATATTTCAATAGACTAAGATGGGCTAATATAATTAAAAAAATTAATGAGAAAACTAAAAATCAATATGACTATACATAACTTTAAATGAGATAATTTGAAAGCAAACTAGAACATTTGGATGTGATTAGTAGCAAAAAAATCGGATTTGGATGGGATTCTATTAGAAACACAATAGATACACCGGATGTATGCTGGCAAAATATTGCAGATACAAATAATAGCATGTTGATATTTGTAAATTTTTATACTATGATTCAAAATATTTATTCATAATTATATATCCTTACATAAAATCTCTAATATATCTAAGTTTTTAAACATGGTTTACAACATGTTATGAAGTTGGATATATTATTTAGAGGTACTAGTGCCATAAGAGAGGGGATTTGTGCATAGATTTACCCATACAAAGAGATGCTGAGATATATATTGGGAGCAAATGAGAGGTTAGATAAAGAAATATTGCTATGTTTGAAGGCTTATATGACTCGGATGAAGATCCTAATATAATTGTACATAGAATTGATGACCTTCTCACTAATATAGATAATGTTTATCCTATACCTATATCCTATTTCATGTAGAAAAAGGAAGAAGAGGGTTAGTTCTAGAAATCAGGATAAGAAACGTAAGAAGGCAGGGGCTGCTACACAATTATCTTACGAGATTAATCGTCTTCTTGATGCAATGAAGAAGAGTTGCAATACCATCCAGGATGACTGATGAGCCTAAGTGTAGCATCAGTGAAATGATGAAAATAGTGCGAGTAATGCCTGAGATGAGAGTATATCCCAAATTACTTCTACTTATTAATGAGGTGCTCCTTAAAAGAGAATATTGGGAGATATTTGTGGCCCTTTAGGATATGCATCTTTAGATTGAATGGCTCAAACGAATGTCAAACCTACGAAAGTAATTCTTGATACATTATTATAGTGATATGTTTTCTATAGTTTTAATCACGAACATTTATGTTGAAATTATATGATGGATTATATGTATTTGTATTATGTTCTAGATAATGAATTATGAATATTATAGATATTATGGGTGCTATGTATTGATATTTTATATTTTTATGTTATTTATATTTTATATCTCGATGTTGTATATTATTATTTTTTTATTATGGATATTTATTTTTATATAATATTCTCTATACAAATATGGATAGTAGTAACAAAAATTTTGAGAAGAATTATTTCAGTTAAGATGAGATAGTTGATGATGTTGAATTTTTTGCATTCATGACAATATCTGCTGGTACAATAATTGAATATGATACAAAATATGTTGACAAAGAGCCTTGTAGGACCTCTTATCAAGCTAGATATAGGTTTATATTAAAGATTTTACAATTAATCTAGATAGATGTCAATAATCATTTATTATGGAGAAATATGTGTTAATTGATCTATGTAAGGAATTAAAAGTCAAATATGGTTTGAAAGCTTCTAGAAATATTTTTGTTGAAGAATTGGTTGTTATGTTTTTGATGATTCTTAGATATGGATTTGGGAATAAGAATAATTTAAGAAAGGTTTCAACATTCAAGAGAAACATATACTAGATATTTTATCCATGTCTTAAATATTATTTTAAAATAACTAATGATATTATTAACCCTATTGATACAGAGTTCAAGAATATTCCAAGTAAACTATGATGATAGTTTCTAGTAGCCTTATTTTAAGAATTGTATTGGAGTAATTGATAGTACCTATATACTAGTAAAAATTTCTCCATCTAAGCATATACCATATATTAATTGGCCAAAAAGAAATTTTTACATAAAATATTATAGTTTGTTGTGATTTTGATATATGTTTTACTTTTGTTTGATCTGGATGGGAGAGTACTGCTCATGATATTTATATTTTTTTTAGAGACTATATACATAGAAGAGCTCAAATTTTCACACCGACCTAAAGATATATATTTAATTAAATATATTATAATAATAGATATATATTTTAACTTTATGCATAAGTGTTAAATTCTAATGTATATATATTTATGCAGACAAATATTATTTGGTGGATGCAAGGTATCCTCGTATATCGGGATAGATGATGCTTTATAAAGGGAAAGATATTATTTACCAGATTTTGACGTGAAAATTAATCAAGGGGTATGCATAAAATTTTAATCATGAACATTTCTTACTGAGATATATTATTGAGAGGATATTTGGATATTAAAAAAATAAATAGAAAATATTGAGTACAATACCTAACTTCTCTTATTATAAATAAGTTCAAATTATCATGGCTTCCATAGCTATTTATAACTTTATTACGAATCATGTAATTAAAGACTTTGAGTTTTAGCCTTATGATGATGATGATGAGGATGTACTCTTAGACTATTTAGAGATTAGTGAATTAAATAAAAAATCGAGAATAGAGTAAAACTAAATAATGACTAACCATAAGATGAACATTATGTATGATTATATTGCTACTCTTCTTGTGACTCGTTAATTTTTTTTATACAATTATATATATAATATGAATTTTATCTCATATCATTCATATGTTATATTTGAGTAAATTTGCATCTTGTATTTTTATTACTACTAGAATAAAAAATATAAAATAATTTGATGACATTAACAATTAATGTATATTTTAGAATTTATTATAGATATAATTGTTAGAAAGAGAAGGATAGATTACATGCATGTATTTCAAAACTATTTTGAAATCATAATGGAATAAAATAGATTAACTATTTTTATCATGCATTAAATTAGATTTGAAATCTTTCCTAACACAGATCTAAGACATGAAATCTAAAATTAATTTATGAGATCAGATCTCATACCTTATCACGGGTGGAAGAGCTCCACAGTCGATGATCAAAAACTTGACAGGTTCCTGGAGCCGTGCAAACGTCCGGCCTCACAGGTATTCACACGAGATCCGATCTGATCTGAGACTTATCTATCTCCTTGGGGTGCTAGCTCCCTTACAGAGAAGATTTTTGATGATTGGTTTGATCCTTCTTCAGATCTGGAAGACGATCTTCAGTCGAAGAAGCAGTGGAGGTAGAAGAAAGGCAACAGCAGTGCGGCTTTCTTTCTCGGAGTTTCACGCCTTGTACCAGTGGAGTTTTCCCTTCAAACTTGGAAGAGAGGATGCCAAAAAGTTCTTCTCTCACTCTAGTGGTCAGCCAAATTTTGTTCTAATCTCAAAAGCTCTCTCGAGACATCCCAAAGGCAGATCCTTTTAAGGCAGCGCCTGATAGAGTCCTGATAGAGTCAAACTCTATCAAAAATTTAATTAAATTTTAGATTCAAACCAAAACTTATCCCTATCCAAATTAGAGAATAAGTGATCGACCAAGAGGTGAAAAAATATGAAAAACCTCATGAAAATCTAAAATTTGCATGAGGAGAGAAGGGGCGTGGACAATGGGTGGCGCATGGATGAGTCCTTCACAAAATGGACTATAGAGTTTTGGATTGAGCCTCAAACCAAAGGTAATTTGATTTAGACCCAAACATCTAATTGAATCTAATCTAATTAGATCTCTAATCAAATTAAATTCTAATCTAATTAAGATTTAATTGAACTCAAATTCAGATCAAATCAGAAATTGATTCCATGGCAATTGAGTCATCTCATAACCAATCAAACCAAATCCAATTCAAGTCAAATTAAATCCAATTCAATTAGACTTGATCTAAACTTATTTCTCAATCAAATTGAGTCTAATTAGTAATCAAATTACTAATTAATCCTCCTATAATATTATATTGGGTTAATTATCAATCATATTGACAATTATACCTTTAACGATTCATAATAATCGATCAATCATCGGATCAGACAGAAAACTCTTTTGTGCATGATCCCATAGGTTCTATTCTATCTGATAGTGAAACACATTATGATCTTTATCATAATATCATCGAAACTCTTTTCGATGGGTTGGAATAATTTCAACACTACCCATCGAGAATCATCGATCATTAAGATAATACTCGTGGGTCCTATAATCCAACAGTGACACCTAACAGTATGTAGTGGCAACCAAGTAGAATGAAAGTATGAACCTTTAGGTATAATTATCATATAATTCAATCTTTCTAATGAAAGTTTCGACTTGATGGAGGTCATGGATAACTCATCAAATCCCATCGTCAGTCATATGCAAGATTGACTC
Source organism: Elaeis oleifera (assembly GCA_000441515.1). Taxonomy (NCBI): domain Eukaryota; kingdom Viridiplantae; phylum Streptophyta; class Magnoliopsida; order Arecales; family Arecaceae; genus Elaeis; species Elaeis oleifera. The sequence goes on from KE504741.1 coordinate 690,321, forward strand.
GACTTAAGTTCTCTTATGAATCTCGTGAAAACTCCTTTTCAGAGTTCACTCTTGCTTTAGCCAAAGACTTACTGAACTCAGTCTCGCAAATTGCATAGGACTATACCTTTCTACTGAGATCGATAGATTCCATCTAAGCGTATCATACTCTTAACAGTGAACCTGAACCCATCATAGCCAACATATACAGCAAGGACTTGAATGGCTAGGGACCAAGTAGATGTGCAGTCAAACTATAGCAGCCTCACTGCAAATAGCCAATGCATCGCAGGTCAAAAGACTAGTCATACCACTGTAGCATCGAGAATATCATTGACGAGTGAGTAAACATCCAAATGATTTTCGTAATGGTCACGCTTAGTGCAAGTTATTCTCTAACAACCATCTGCATTATCATCCTAGTATCACCGTACTACAGACTCGAGACTCATCTATCTATAAAAGAGATGATCGTGCATCGATCTAACTAGATCGATCACTGTTCTTCATGATGATTCTCTGATTGGGAGCATTTAGAAATTAACTACTAATAGTGTATGTCTCAAATTCTCAACACCTTGAGAATATGTAAAATCATCTTTGTTAATTTCTAGGATAAATCATGGACACATAAACATGACTGAAATAAAATATCCTTATTAATAATAAAATTTTACAAGTTCAAATACAAGTCCTGAAAATATAAATATGTCAGTCAATAATTGACTTTCTAGGCATACATCTAACAAACTCTCACTTGACCTAAAGCCAATTGGTCATAAACCTAAGATCCATCTTTTCAAGGTGAGCTTCGATCTTTTGCTGGTTGAGAGGCTTTGTCAGTGGATCTATCATGTTTTGTATAGAGTCGACTCTCTGCACCTCGATGAACTGCTTCTCAAGATATTCACATATAATATGGAATCGCCGTTCAATATGCTTGGACTTCTGATGATACCTGGGCTCTTTAGCAAAGGCTATGGCACCGTTGTTATCGTAGCGCAGTATAATGACATCTGATGACATCACACCTAGCTTCGTAATAAATTTTTTGAATCAGAATGCTTTCTTAGCAGCTTCAGAGATGGCGATGTACTTGGCTTCCATAGTCGAATCTGTAATGACCGATTGTTTGAAACTTTTTCAGCTAACCGATCCTCCATTACACAAAAAAATACACCCAACGTAGACCTTCTATCATCGATATTAGACATAAAATCTGAATCGATGTATCCTTCCACTTTTAGCTCCGAACCTCCTCCAAAGATCAAGAACAAATTCTTAGTTCTTCTCAAGTACTTAAGAATGTTCTTTACAGCTATTCAATACTCCTCACCTGGATTCGACTGATATCTGCTTGTGACACTCACGACAAGAGCTATATCAGATTGCGTATACAGCATGGCATACATGAGACTCCCTATAGTCAAAACATAAGGAATCTTGCTCATGTGTTGGATCTCTTCTGGTGCGTCAGGACATATCTTTTTCGAAAGATGAATGCCATGTTTAAGAGGCAAGAGACCTCTCTTGGAGTTTTTCATACTGAAATGCTTCAGCACCTCCTCTATGTACCTTCGCTGTGAGAGTCCTATCATTCTCTTAGGTCTATCCCTATAGATCTTAATACCAAGAATGTAGGAAGCTTCTCCTAGGTCTTTCATAGAGAATTCTTTTGACAACCAAACTTTGACCGATGTCAGCATGGGAATATCATTTCCAATCAGGAGAATGTCATCTTCGTATAATATGAGGAACGTGACAGCGCTTTCACTGATCTTTTTGTACACACATGGCTCCTCCTTATTTTTGATGAAATCAAACGATTTGATTACATTATTAAAGCGAGTGTTTCAAGTCCGGGATGCTTGCTTAAGTCCATAAATGAACCTTTGTAGCTTGCAGACTTTGTGATCACTATCACTAGATGTGAAACTCATAGGTCGCTCCATATAGATATCTTCCTCAAGATATCTATTTAGGAAGGTAGTTTTCACATCCATCTGTCAGATCTCATAATCATAATAGGCTGCAATCGCAAGTAAAGTATGGATAGATTTCAGCATAGTCACTGATGAAAAAATCTCTTAATAGTCAATGCCTTCACATTGACTATAACCTTTTGCCACCAGCCTTGCCTTATAGGTCTCTACCTTATTATTCGATCTAATTTTTTTTTGTAGATCTATTTACACCCAATAGGTACAATACTTTCAAGTAGATCTACTAAAGACCATACTTGGTTGGAATGCATGGAGTCAATTTCTGACTTCATTGCTTCAATTCATTTCTCGGAGTCTATATCTAATATCGCCTCATCATAGATTTTGGGATCATTCCTAATATCCCTATCTCCCATAAGGAACACTACTTCTAGATCCTCCGTAAGTATACCTAAGTATCTTTTCAGAAGATGGGAGACCTTATTTGATCTACGAGGTGGAGGAGGTACTAAATTTACTAGCTCATTACTGGGTTCAGGTTCTTGGACTCGACGCTCTTCAGAGACTTTTTCTTCGAGTTCAATCTTCCTCCCACTACCTTCATCTTGGACAAACTCTTTTTTCAAGAAGATGACATGATGGCTCACAACCACATTGTGATTTTCTGGAAGATAAAAATAGTATCCCATGGATTTCTTAGGATACCCTATAAAATGAGCCCTAAGTGACCTAACCTCTAACTTGTCCGTCTGTTGTCGTTTGACATGAGCCGGACATCTTCAAATCTTGAGGTACCCAAGAGATGGTTTCTTACTATGCCAAAACTCATATGGTGTTGCAGGAACGAATTTAGAGGGAACCCGATTTAAGAGATGAATAGCAGAAAGCAATGCATGTCCCCATAAAAAGATCGAAAGATCTGTGAAGCTCATCATGGATCGGAGCATATCTAATAGGGTCTGATTCCTCCTTTTAGATACCCCGTTGAGCTGAGACGTCCCTGGAGGTATCCATTGTGAGACTATACCGTTATTTTTAAGATAGGTTCAAAATTTTTTATTAAGATATTCTTTTCCTCAATCTGATCGAAGAACATTTATGAATTTTTCAGTTTGTTTCTCTACTTCACATTTGAATTCTTGAAACTTTTCAAAGGCATCAGATTTGTGATGCATCAGGTACACGAAATCATATCGTGAGAAATCATCGGTAAAGGTTATGAAATAGAGATAGCCATCCCTGACCTGTATATTAAATGGACCATACACATCAGTGTGTACCAAAGCTAATATCTCATTGGCTCTTTTCCCTTATCCTACAAAGAACAGCTTAGCCATCTTTTCTTGAAGATATGACTCACAAATTGGATAAGATGCGAAAGTCAATAATCCGAGAAGGCCATCTTTCTCCAATTTGTTAAGTCTGTCATCTCCAATATGGCCTAGCCTTAGGTGCCAGAGATACTTTTAGCTAATTTTATCTCTAAGTCTCTTAGACCCTACGGTATTCATAATTTACTCGTTAATATTAATATTCACATCTTCATGCAAATGATAAAGTCCATCAATTAAAAAGGCACGTGCAATAATTTTATTCCAAATAAATTGCATAGAAGTCTTTATTAAATAAAATTATAATTGTCCTGTGCCAGCATAGATATA
>KE504741.1:697419-717833 GCA_000441515.1 Elaeis oleifera
CCAAAAGTAATTTGATTTAGACCCAAATATTTGATTGAACCTAATCTAATTAGGTTTCTAATCAGATTAAATTCTAATCCAATTAAGACTTAATTAAACTCAAATTCAGTTCAAATCAGAAATTAATTCTATCGCAATTGAGTCATCTCGTAACTCAATCAAACCAAACCCAATTCAAGTCAAACTAAATCCAATTCAATTAGACTTGATCTAAAACTTATTTCTAAATCAAATTGAGTCTAATTAGTAATCAAATTATTAATTAATCCTCTTATAACTTTTGTATTGGGTTAATTATCAATCATATTGATAATTATACCCTTAACGATTCATAATCGTCGATCAATCATCGGATCAGATAGAAAACTCTTTTGTGTATGACCCCATAGGTTCTAATTTATCTGATTGTGAGACACATTATGATCTTTATCATAATATCATCAAAATTTTTTTCGATGGATTGGAACAATTCCAACACTGTCCATCGAGAATCATCGATCATCAAGATAATACTCGTGGGTCCCACAATCTATTAGTGACACATAGCAGTATGTAATGATAATTCAATAGAATAGAAGTATGAATCTCTAGGTACAGTTATCATATGATTCAGTCATTCTATCAAAAATTCTGACTTGACGGAGGTTATGGATAACTCGTCGAACTCCATTGTCAGTCATATGCAAGATTGGCTCAACTTGAGTTCTCTTGTGAATCTCGTAAAAATTTCTTTCTAGAATTCACTCTTGCTTTGGCCAAAACTTACTGAACTCAATATTGCGAATCACATAGGACTATATCTTTTTATTAAGGTGGATAGATTCCATCTAAGTACATCCTACTCTTAACAGTGAACCTGAATCCACCATAGCCAACATACACAGTAAGAATCTGAATGGCTAGGGACCAAGTAGACGTGCAGTCAAACTATAGCAGCCTCACTGCAAATAGCCAATGCACCGCAGGTCAAAGGACTAGTCATACTACTGTAGCATCGAGAATATCACTGACGAGTGAGTATACATCCAAATAGTTTCTCGTAATGGTCACGCTCAGTGTAAGTTGTTCTCTAACAATTATCTGTATTATCATCCTAGTATCACCATACTACAGACTCGAGACTTATCTACTTGTAAAAGAGATGATCGTGCATCGATCTAACTGTATCGATTACTATCCTCCGTGATGATCCTCTGATCAGAAGTATTTAAAAATTAACCACTAATAGTGTATGTCTCAAATTTTCAACACTTTGAGAATATGCAAAATCATCTTTGTTAATTTTTAAGACAAATCATGGACACATATATATGACTGAAAATAAGAATACCCTTTATTAATAATAAAATTTATAAATTCAAATACAAGCTCTGAAAATATAAATATGTCAGCCAATAATTAGCTTTCTAGGGTACACATTTAACAATAACAGCATCAAATATATACTTTATTTATCAATATCAATCGATAATATTCATTGTGTATAAGAAAAGCAAAAATAAAAAAAGTATTGGATGGAAAGAATCATAAATCTTATTTTTGCTAGTGTTATTACATGCATCTATATTATACTATAAATATTATATTATATTACAATACATATTATACTATTATGATATTATATTATATTATTTTATATTATAATAATCTATTATATTATATCATATTATAGTAATATTATAATATTTAATATGTAATAATATCTATTATTTTATATTATAATATAACATAATATTTGTTGGTGTACTAAACTGACCTCATGCCATATAGCATCATCACATGAGATCGCTGAATTATCGATCTCAAATTATAGAGTTATAGTAAATTAACTTGCTGATGAGTAACGAGATTGAAAATTTATCGATCTACAGGAAGGTATATCAGTAATACGTATATCTAAAACATCAAGGGTTCCAGATAAGTTAATGACCGATATCCTCTAGTGCGCATTGGTCTATAACTGATGTCAACTCTTATATCATCTATAACAATTATCTTATGGAGTTCATCTAAGATCTCTACAACTAAAGCTATAGCTGACTACCATCTCATACACAGCTAGCAGATACAGTTAAGTATGACCTCACTTCCAGCTAATATAAACAACTATATTTTAGCTCATTTATAATTGGCTCTAACCACCTAACCATCTAACAAACTCTTTCAATGACCTAACAAACTCTGTAACGACCTCACCAATCTCTAACGGTCTCTTCTGCCCCTCTATAAATAGAGAGCTAGAGATCCTCTGATAGTAAGTTCTAAGCTCAAGCTAGAGTGAGACTCTACCAGTGAGAACTTTATTAGTTTTTGAACAAGGATTCTAATTCCTATAAAGTCCAATCTCTCCACTTTCGCACAAACCCTCTTGCTCTATTACTCTTTTCACCATCTATTCTCGGGCTCAAGACTGACTTAAGCATTGGAGGTCAAGAACCAAAAGATTTTCACCAGTTTTTGACTTATTTTGCAAGTTTTCTTGAAGGTGCTTTAGATCAGACTACCATCGATCTCCAGCTTGGATTCGTTCAATTTTTCTATCTCAGATTTTGAGCCTCACAGCAATAGATTGACGCTAGAGGAAGGGCTTGACTAATTTTCTTGTGAAAAAGATGGTCAGAGCATGGATACCAAACAATTCTTTAGCATCTTCATTCTCTTTGGACATCCTGTCAGAAGCTTTTCAGTAACAACCAGTTGCTGTCGATCCTTAACAATTCAGCCTATTGTTTAGCAGGTTCAAGTCCTGACAGCAGCTATTCAACAATTCCAAAAGAATGAGGAGCAACAACAAAAAGAAGTTTCTTCATTAAAAGTTGTGTCTCAACACTGCCATCAACCAATCCATCAAGATGAATACCATATTGATGATGAGGCTGATGGTCAATCTACTCCAAACAATGCAAAAGTTCAGAAAGAAGATGATTTGGAGCACAAGATCCAAAATCTTGAGAAATGCTTGATGGATATTCAGGGAGGAGCTCGTTCTCAAGTCTAAGGTACTTTAAATTTCTGATTTTCTCCAGAACTTCTCAATGAGCCAATCTCAAATCGGTTCAAAATGCCAATAATTGAGTCTTTCGATAGTTCTACCGATCTGTTGGATCATATCGAAGGTTATCGAGCCCTTATGGCATTACAAGGGGCATTTGATATCCTACTGTGCATAGTCTTTCTGGCAACTCTTAGGAAAGCAGCCAGAATCTGATTTTTGGACTCCAATCAGAGTCCATTTCATCTTTCGAGCAGCTCGGGAGATTGTTTGTCACCTACTTCAAAAATAACTGATCTCACATGCAAAACATTGATAGTTTATTCTCTATTAAGCAGCAAGAGGGGGAAGATCTCGGTAAATATGTGGCTCATTTTAATACGACCATTTAGAAGTTAAGAACTTCAATGAGTCTGTTGGGATATCTGCTTTAAAGTGAGGACTTTAAAGTAATCATCTGGTCTTCTCTCTGAACAAAAACTTTTTAGACACCTATGATGAGTGTTAAATCAGGTCAGAAAATATGCTCAGACCAAAGAAGAAGAGGCCATTACTAAACAGGCCAAGAAGGATAAAAATGAGAAGAAGCGGTCGAAAGAAGATAGTGGAGCTCAACAGAATAATGGCTCCAATCGATCTCAGAAAAATCTGAGGTCAGGAAGCCCACCTCAGTGTTTTGATTCCTACACTCCTCTGTCTGCCCCTTGAGCATAGATTCTGATGAAAATTGAAGGAGAAAAATATCTTCAAAAGTCTGATCCTATGAGGGCTCTTCCAGTAAAAAGAAATAAAAAAATACTGTCATTTTTATCGGGACCATGGCCATGATATTGAAGACTGTAGAAAACTTCGGGATGAATAGAGGCCTTAGTGCGTCGAGGCTACCTTAACAAATTTGTGAGGCCAATGAAAGCCATAGCATATCGACCTCAAATAGAAAATGACTCCGAAAATCACAACTGACCAACGGTTGGGGCATCAATATGATATCTGACGTACCATAGAAGACTGATGATCCATCTCCTAAGAGACAGAAGACTAAAAATATTATTTCTTTTTCTGAAGATGATGTAAAGGAGGTTTAAACTCTTCATAATGATGCTGTTGTCATTTTTATGACAATAGCAAAATATGATGTAAAAAAAATTTTAGTTCATAATGGAAGCTCTATCGATGTATTGTTCTATGATGCATTCTCAAAAATAAATTCGACAGATCAGCTAAAACAGATCAGTACTCTACTCGTCAGATTTTCAAAAAATTCAGTAGCTATTAAAGAAGAAATTACTCTACCAGTTACAGTGGGATAGGAACCAAAGCAATCAACGGTGCAGATTACTTTTCTGGTAGTTAAGGTTCCATCTGCTTGTAATGCTATTCTTAGCTGATCTGGTCTTAATGCTCTTAAAGCTATTATCTCCATATATCATCTGTTGGTATGATTTCCGACTAAAGAAGAAATTGAAGAAATATGCAAAGATCAAATAGTAGCTCAGAAATGCTTTATGATTGCTTCTAAGATAAAGCAACCCACAAAAATTATAACAATTGAAGTACCAGATCCAATAGACAAGGTTAGAAAAAATTGAGGTGAGCCTATTGAAAATTTGAAATTATCCCTTTTGGAGATGATCCAAAAACAATAGTTCAAATCAGGTCAAATCTTAAATTTGATTTAAGGGATAAAATAATCAAATTTCTATGGATAAATGTCGATATTTTTGCTTGATCAGCTTGAGACATGCTTGGTATTTCTACTGATGTAATTGTTCATAAATTAAATGTTGATCCAAAGTTTAAGCTAGTTCATCTGAAGAAGAAAAATTTTTCTCCAGAAAGATAAAAGATAATTGATGAGAAAGTTGATAAGCTCTTGAAGGTAGGATTTATCAAAGAAGCTTATTATCCAAATTGGATAGCCAATATTGTAATGGTCAAAAAGGCTAATGGCAAGTGAAGAATATGCATTGACTATACCGATCTCAATAAAGCTTGTCCAAAAAATAATTTTTCTCTATCAAGAATTGATTAGCTTGTGGATCCCACTTCGAATCATAAACTTTTCAGTTTTATAAATACTTTCTTAGGATATAACCAGATCAAAATGGCTCCAAAAGATGAAGAAGATACAGCCTTCATTACTGAAAGAAGTTTGTATTATTATAAAATGATGCCTTTTGGTCTTAAAAATATCGGTGCAACATACCAGCGTCTTGTCAACAAAGTCTTCAAACATCAAATTGGTTGAAATATGAAAATTTATGTTGATGATATGCTAGTAAAAAATACAAAAAAAGATCGGCATATTGTCGATCTAAAGAAAGTATTTAGAGAGCTTAAAAAGTATCAGATGAAGCTTAATCCGAACAAGTATTCTTTCGAAGTGATCTCAGATAAGTTTCTTAATTTTCTCATAAATCAAAGAGAAATAGAAGTAAATTTGAAAAATTCATGCATTGTTGGAAATGAAGTATCCGACTACCATCAGAGAATTCCAACAGTTTACTGCACGAGTAGCAACCCTCAGTCGATTTATTTCTAAATCGGTTGAAAGATATCTTCCATTGTTTAAGACATCAAAGTAGATTAAAAATTTCAACTGGACAAAAGAATGCCAAATTGCTTTTAAAAATTTAAAAAAATATCTTAGCTCTGCACCTCTTCTCTTAAACCTAGTTGAAGGGGAGGAATTATACATGTATATATTTATCTCACCTAATGCTATTAGCTCGGTTCTTATATGGAAAGATATGGATATTCAAAGGCTAATTTATTACACAAGTAAATTATTGTGGGATGTCGAGATCTAATACAAAAAAGTTGAAAAAATGATATATGCTTTGATCACATCGGCTCGACAACTTCGGCCATATTTTCAAACTCACACGATTATAGTATTGACCAATCAGCTGCTGAGATCGATATTACAGCAAGTGATACATCAGATCAAATTGCTAAATGGGTCATAGAACTTAATGAGTTTGATATTCAATACCGACCTCGATCTACAATAAAAGGCCAAGTGTTAGCTGATTTTATTATGGAATGCACTATTTCTCATGACGGATTAACTTCAAAAAATTTTGAAGACGTTAATAATAGTTCATTCTGAATCCTACACATAGATGGAGCTTCAAATTCTCAAGAAAGTGATGTTGATTTAATTCTAGCAAGTCCTAAAGGGTTTATTACTGAGCAAACCCTAAGATTCAATTTCAACACTTTTAATAATGATGCTGAATATAAAGCTTTAACTGCGAGATTAAAGATAGTGAAAGAGCTTGGAGTCAAAAAGCTAAAGATTTTATCGACTCACAGCTTATCGTCGGTCAGGTACGAGATCAATTTCAAGCTAAAGACTCCATAATAGCTCGATATTTGAAAAATATAAGAAAAGTGCTTAAAAATTTTGAGGAGCTTGAAGTCCTATAAATTTCAAGGTCTAAAAATGTCAGAGTTGATGCCTTGTCATATCTTGCTACATCAGGATTCCCAAAATTAATCAAAAGATTTTGGTCGAGTAGTTAGAGAAGCCTAACATTGAAGTCCTCTATTTTTTAGATCAGTCGTGAATCGAGCTGGATTGACCCCCTAGTGGACTGTATAACTAAGAAAATTTTATTCGATAACCCAATTAAGACTAGAAACATTAAAAGACAAGCTCCACAGTATGTACTTCAAGAAGATCAATTATATAAAAGGTCTTATTCACTTTCTTTACTTCGGTGCATAAAATCATTTGAAGCTGACTATGCACTTCGAAAAATACAAGAAAGAATATGTGAAAATTACTTGGGGGGCAGATCGCTTGCTTACAAAATAATTCGACAAGATTATTACTGACTGACCATCCTAAAGAATGCAGTCGATCTTGTCAACAAATACAATCAATGTCAAAGATATGCTAATATCTAACATCAACTTGCTGTCAAACTCATTTTTATTACTGCATCCTGACCCTTTGCAATTTGAGAAATGGATATATTAGGGCATTTTCTAGTAGCAATAGGTTAGGAAATTTTTACTGGTAGTTATTGACTACTTTACTAAGTGGATGGAGGCAAAATCTTTAGCTTAAATTACTGAAAAAAGATATAAGATTTACCTAAAATCAATAATATGCCAATTTGATTTATCTCAGATAATTATTACCGATAATGATCGATAGTTTGACAACTTCAAGTTAAAAAAATTATTTAAATTTATATTGATCATCGGCTTACTTCTGTTAGACATCCATAATCGAATAGTGAAGTCGAGATCATAAACAGAATTATCCTTCAAGGTTTCAAGACAAGACTTGCAGAAGCAAAGGGGTTATGGGCTGAAGAACTTTATAGTGTTCTATGGGCCTACAGAATTATATATCGGATTTCAACTGGAGAAACTCTTTTTAAACTTACTTTTGGAGTCAAAGCTGTGATCTCAATTGAAATAGACCTACCATCTGATAGAGTAAGAAATTTTATGAAGCAACCAATTTTGATCGATTGAGAATCGATTTGGATTTTCTTGAGGAGATAAGAGAGTAAGCCCATACTAGAATGGCAGTCTATAAGCAAAAAACTGCTAAGTATTATAATGCTCGGGTAAAACTAAAGTTATTCCAAAGGTAATCTTGTCTTGAGATGAGCAGAAGTTTCTAAGCTAACTGAACAAGATAAACTTGTTCTAAATTGGGAAAGACCTTATCAAATCACTGATGTAATTCACCCAAGAGCCTATAGAATTGAAAATCTAGATGGGCCTGCTATTCTCCATACTTGAAAATCTAAAAATCTCAAAAATTGTTATCAATAAAGGTGCTCCATAGAGCTCATTTTGTACATCATATATTGTATGAAAGATGAAAATCTATTTTCGGATCGAGCTTAAGTTCCAAAAGATCAAGATGAAAAGCTAATCTTTGGATCGAGCTTAAGTTCCAAATGAACCAAGATGAAAAGCTGATCTCCGAATCGAGCTTAAGTTCTGAAAGGATCAAGATGAAAAGTCAATCTCTGGATCGAGCTTAAGTCCCCAAAAGATCAAGATGAAAAGTTGATCTCCAGATTGAACTTAACTCCAGAAAGAATCAAGATGAAAAGCCGATCTCTAGATCGAGCTTAAGTCTCAAAAGGATCAGATTGAAAAGTCGATCTTCGGATCGAGCTGAAGTCCCGAAATGATCAGGTTGAAAAGTCAATCTCCGAATCGAGCTTAAATCTCAAAAGGATCAAAAGAAAAAGTCGATCTCTGGATCAAGCTTATGTCTGAAGAAGATCAAGATGAAAATTCAATCTCCAAATTAAATAAGGATATCAAAAGGCTAAGATCAAATATCGATCTCCGGATCGAGATCAAGTCTTGAAGTTCTGATAAAAATCTGATTTGCTCAAGGATACATCGGATAAAGGTACATTCGTATCTTAGTCTTAATAATAAGTCAGTTATTAATTGCTCAGATCAGAAGACATCAAGAATTATCTTTTACTAATTAAGAAGAAAATACATAGAAAAGATCAACATTGGGCCATTACATCTCAAAAAAGAATTACAAGATCAACTTTAAGGAGCGTTGGAGTTCTTCTTGGCTGGGTCTTCTTAACTTGCTCTGGCTCCTTGGCAACCTCAGCAATAGGGGACTCCATGGATATATTTTTGACATTGAGGTTGTCGGCCATAATTGGAGACATTATGGTGATCGGCTCCATAGTAGTGATCTTGGTAGTCTCCTTATCTGCCACCTTGGCTAATTCTTTAGATATTTTGATAGATGGTTCAGACTCCTCTTCCATGCCCATTTTCATGGCAACCTTTGGAGTCATTTTTGAGAGATCGACTTTAGGAAACACCTTTTTGATCAGGTTCTGGCACTGATAGAATCCGAAGTCATAGGCCCCTTCAGAACTCTCGGCCACCTCACCTTGGAAGTCTTCAGAAGCCTTATTTTTCTGCTCTTATTTGACCTGCTTCTTAAGAGTTTCTATACTCTTCTCATGGACCACATTAGCCTTCATTGCTTCTTGTAGCCTCGACTCCAGCTCTTCATTTCTTTTGGCTTGTTCATGCAGGACAAAGATACACATATCCTATTCATTTATTTTACACTGAAGGTCCAGAAGATTTTGGTTCTTTCCTTTAGCGTAGTCATCTTCTCTTGAAGTTGAACTTTGAGTCCTTCTATAAGTTTAGACTCTTTCTTTGCGAGTCGAGACTTTTCCTCAGTTTTCTCTTTGGCTGTCCTTTTCTGCTCCTGGACAACCTTCATATTTTCATTCATGGCCTCCTATTTCAATAAGCCAGGCCTTGTTCTCATATATCACTTGTAGGTCGACAGCGACCTGTATCATAAAATTCCAGATTGGTTAAATATCGATGAAAAGAGAGAGAGAGAAAGAGGAGAGAAGCTTACATGCATGAGGTTAGCAAAATCATTATCCATGGTTTGCTTCAAATTATTTTACGACGTGCCTCTAGGTCTACCTTCGGCAGCATCGATGTAAGGAGATAACGACCAAGCCGAGCCCACTCCAGCAATGACATTCGCTGAATACTGTCTCGTTATATCAAAGTTAGGGCTAGAAGTGGATCGGACCGGCGTCGGATCGGGCTTCGAGCTCGGCCCAAAATTATTCAGACCGAGCTCGGACCAAAAAATAGGGCCTATTTACTTTTGAGCTAGGCTCGGGTAGACCTTTGGCCCAACCTGGGTCCGGCCCGAGCCCAAACTCAGCCCAATTCGGCTCGGGGCCCCATGCTACAGCTCCCCATCCCTCTTTCAATCTTTCCTCCTTTCCCTTCTTTAACCTCTTCCTGCTGTCCCCTGGGATCAAGGACTCTTGCTTGATTTCGGCTGTGACCAATGACTAGCGCGGTGGTGACGTGATCTCTAAAGCCACCATGAGAGCACCGGCACCATCATCGCTGGCTGTAGTCGGTGCCCATCTCAGCTTGCAGGCCCAGCAGCAGTCCCAAGGAAGCCTCGGTGGTGCTGGTCATCGGAGCTGCATCGTTGCTTTGTGGCCACCCTCCAGCATCTCGACGGTGGTCAAGGCACCGATCTTCATCCTCTGATGACCCGAAGGAGCTTGCTCGCATCTCACTCTAGGCCATCCTCCTCGTCGATAGCTTCACCACCAAGTTCCACCCCATCACCCTTGAGCGCCCTAAGGTAACCCTAAGAACCCATCGAGTTCCACAATTCTATCAGCACTGGCCTCCACCGTTGGCTTTGTCATTGACTTCTGGTGGTGGAGGGCACAGCAAGGATGATTGAAGGATATTTCGAACCCGATGATGGGCAATGGAGGCATCGGCATCAGCGACGGAGGGGGGACGTCGGGTTGGGGAAGAAGTCGACTGGAGAGCTGCTGCTGCTTTCCTGCAGGTCAGGCGGCCTGGTGCATGGGACGGTCAGGGAGTGGAGGAAGGTGGGGGAGTTAAGCGGGAGAGAAATCAAGCCTAAGCATAATTGGGCTTGGGTCGGGCTCGGGCCTGTATTTTTCAAAAAATCAGGCCTAAGCTTGGCCCGAAGCTCGAAAAATTCTTTCGGGCTGGGCTCGGGCAAAGGTATGACCCGGCCCGGCCCGGCCCAGTTCCAACCCTAGCCGAAGTCGACGGAGCCACAGCAGAAGAAATAGGCATATCGCTTGATTCATTTGAAGAAGGCGCAGAACGGGAATTTTTCTTCTCTTTTTGTTCTTCACATCGATTAGCTGGCGAGGTGAAGGCTCGATCGATGGAGTCTGAGGAGGATTGCTTTGTGGAGCTCTAGGAGGGTCGCTTCTTCCCGAAGTGGTAGGGGAGGGAGTGGTCGAAGAAGATGGAAAATGAGCCCGAACTGTAGGAGGATCTACTCTAAACCTCTTCGGTCATGGAGTAGTAGAAGTCTACTTCGGTTCATCCTTCCTCTTCTTTACTTCTATTAATTTCTTCGGGTCAAACCTCATTTCTGCACAAAGAAGTTATATATTTAGAAAAAGTGAGAAGATGCAAAAGAAGAAAGGAAGTTAAAAAAGAAGACATTGGTCTTCTCCCGAGGAGAGTAGAGACTGATACCAGCATCATACAGTGCCTGATTTGAAATAAACCTCAACAGTTTAGGCACTTCTGTGCTAATCAAAGCTGTATTAGCCTCCTCATCCCTGAAAAGAATTTCATAATGAGAGTTCCATCTAATATCTGGGACATCTCAAGAAGACCTAAAGCCTCATGGAATAGGAGCTCGGACAAAAAGAATCAGCTCTTCCAGCTGTGGATGGAGGAGGAAAGTTTAGGTTCAAATTTATAATTCGATCGAGATGAAAAATATCACCAACCTTTTTCGTATGGGTGTTTCTTCAAAACAACCAACGACCTAAAAGAAAATCTTAAGCTCTAAGTCTTGGAAACTGCACGTTATTATAAATACAATGATCTTTCTTATGGCATTTGGGGTCACCTGAGTGGGATGGAGTCTATAAAAATCAAAAACATTGCAGAAACAAGGGTGTAGTGGGAATTGAAGTCCAGATCAGAGGGCTTCGTTGTAGAAAGCTATGCAGTCTTCAGGAGGTTCAGAAATCCGATCTTTCGGATTAGGCACCAGCATTTCATACTCATCAGGTATATCATATTTTTTTTGAAGACTTACTAGGTCTTCTTTGATCAGAACAGATTCTTCCGTATCTAGACCGAAGTAGTCCAAGACATCACATACAAAAGATTCTGCATGCTGTTCTGGACTCCTCTCATCTACGGGATCGACATCGGGGTTTTTTCGAGGTAGATTTTTTATCTCTAAATCTAATAAAGGTTGGGTTTGACCAGACCTGTGGGTCACCCACAATATCTTTCCCCTTATTACCATTAGTAGACATGTTTTTCTGGAGATTTTCTAAAAGAAAATAAAAGGGGAGAAGAAAGAGTTGAAAGAAGAAGAAAAATTGAAACAGAAAGTTTAGGAATAGATTTGAAAATAGAAAGGAAAATCGAGACTTTACCTAAAGAACTCTTGATGAGACTCTCCTAGGGATGAGAAAAGGGCTCTTCTTCTCCTATTCCGGCTAACTCTTCATTATCTTCGACAGCCATTGAATATGGAAATACTCCTGGAGAAAACTGGCAGCACCTCCGCAAGAAAACAATAGAAGTGAACAGTTACTGGGGTCAAAAGCCTTTATAGGCAAATCAATAGTTCAGATTAACTAGCCCTGTTGCCAATCTGTGACATTTGGCACATATCCAATGATTTGTCAGGTGACGCACCTTCACCAGTTTTGGCCGCATCGGATTGATTCATGATCGGACTGATTGATTAATCAGATGCTGACAAGTGGCACACATCTATTTGATATTTTCAAAATTATCTTTTCAAATAATGATGGCAGGAAGATCTGACGAATCATGTTTAGAAAGATCTGCACGTCTCTTCATTTTCAGTCAAATAATAAATTTTGATATTATCAAGATACGACATATTTATTTTTGAAGGCAGAAATCGATAGACATTTCTACTTCCCATGTCTGATATGATAACTACCATCTCGGACATAAGAAGTGGGGGGTAAAGTGTTCGTGCACTAAACCACATGGCATCATTACATGAGATCATTGAATTATCAATCTCAAAGTATAAAGTTACAGTAAATTAACTTGTTAATGAGTAACGAGATCGAAAGTTTACTGATCTATAGGAAAGTACATCGATAATACGTATATCTGAAACATCAGGAGTTTCAAATAAGTTAATGATCGATCTCCTTTAGTGCACATCGGTCTATAACCGATGTCAACTCCTATATTATCTATAACAATTGTCTTATGAAGTTCATTTATGATCTATATAACTAAAGCTACAGCTGACTACCATCTCATACACAACTAATAGATACAGCTAAGTATGACCTCACTTCCAGCTAATATAAATAGCTATATTCTAGCTCATTTACAATTGGCTCTAACTGCCTAACCGCCTAACAAACTCCTTCAACAGTCTAACAAACTCTGTAACGATCTCACCAGCCTCTAACGACCTCTTCAACCCTTCTATAAATAGAGGGTCAGGGATCCTCTGATGGTAAGGTCTAAGCTCAAACTAGAGTGAGACTTTGCCAATGGAAACTTTGCCAGTTCTTGAACGAGGACTTTAGTTCCTACAAAGTCCAATTTCTTTAGTTTCACACAAATCCTCTTGCTCTTTACTTTTTTCCACCACCTGTTCTCAGGCTCAAGACTGACTTAAGCATTGGAGGGTCAAGAACCAGAGGATCTCCATCGATTTTGACTTATTTTACAGATTTTTTTGAGATCGGACTGCGATCGACCTCCAGCTTGGCTTTGTTCGATTTCTCCATCTCAGATTTTGATCCCACAGCAACAGCATTATATTATATTATGTTGCATTATAATAATATTATCTTAATATGATAATAATATATTACGTTATGTTACCTTATAATAATATTTAGCCATGTAATAATACATTGCTTTGTTATATTATATAATATAATATTATATTATTATACTAAATATATAATATTATATTACTATATTATAATAATATCATATTGTATTATAATAATATTATAATATCCAATATATTTATGTAATAATATGTATTATATTTTATTATACTCTACTATATAATGTTATGCAATGCCTTTTATAATTTTTTTTTAATACCAAAAGCACCTCTTTCATTTGGTTAATAAATAAGTGTAAAAGTTTCATAATATTTTAGAAATATAATTATTAAATAATAAATAATTTTGTAAAACTATATTTTCCTAAAGCTCTAGTTCTCTGCTTCTCAAAGCATCAAAACCTGTGCTGCTAACAGCAATCCGAAATATGATCTTATTCTTTAATATTAATATTAAAAATATGAGAAAATATGAAGTCGGTCCTATGTGATATTTTATAGTCTCCGTCGACGTGATTTTGTTCATCCGCCTCATATTATTTATATTCTTTCACCGTTGTTCTATCCCAATAACAAGCTCATATAAACGGAAAATCTGGTTGGTGTAGTGCGCACGTAACCGGGTGCAAAGGGTATAATTTCTCGATAGTTTGGATCTGTCGCGAAGGACTGTGTACAAACGGCGAATGAGGTGGTGCCGCGAAGCAGCACTCCTCAACACGACGCTCTCCGGTTCCAGCAGCAGCCATAGAATCCCTTCTTCTCTTCTCCCATTCCTCTCCGTCCGACCGAGCGAGGTAGAGAGAGAGAGGGAGAAGAGAGATGGGAGCCTCATCGTCCACCGAGCATGGCTCATCATCCCAAGACCAGCAGCAAGAAGAATCCCTCGCAGCCTCCACCGGATCCCTCCCGACCCTTCGGACCGCCTTCTCCAAACTCTCCAATCCCAATTCCTCCACCATCCCCCTCTCTTCTCTCCAGGTAATTCTCATACCTTGTCTATTTCTCTTCCGTCTACTGTTATTTGATAGATCCCCTGCTCTTCTTCTTGTTCTCAGGAAGCATTCTCTCTAAAAGTCGCAAACTTTGCTTCTGAATCGCCCCCAGTACCGGAGCATCTTCCCAATTAATGCTCAATCTTGGCCCGTCGATCGCCTCCATCTTATTCACTGCTGTTGATGGTACGGTTAGGGTTGATTGGGTTGGTTTCTTGAAAGGCTTCAATCGGTGCTGCGCGAGGATGCCCGTCTCATCATCTCTCAATTTGCTGTACAAGATTTACGCCACGGCGTGCGGAAAAGCCGGGATTCCGTGCAATTTTGAGTTTGATTCTGATGCTGATGATGGAAAGGTTGCCGGGTCGTTCGGGTCGGGCGAGTTGCTTCTGCTTCTGTGGATGTGCTGGGTCATGGAGCAGGGGTCGAGGATTTCGAAGATGTGTAAAGGGGAGAAAGATGCTGTCGTGCTACCTAATGTGATCCATCTGATGCTGTCGGCGTTTGTGTCGTGTGGGGTGGTGGAGGATGACGAGAAAGTGTGGCATTGTGAGGTTTTGGGTGTTGATAAGAGTGTTTCGGTGCAGAAGCTTCAGAGTTGGGTCTTGACAACAGCTCCAGGCCTAGCAAATTGTCTTTCAAAATATGTACAAGAAAAGTTTCAAGCTTGCGCTGCTTCAGAGGTATGAAGGATTCATTTTTCAGTAGTTCACAGGCTAATTTAGGTAACAAAAGAGCAGCTTGTTTATTATTTATGGGTAGGCATATCCTGGCATATAAAATGTTTATTAAAGAGCATTAAAGATACTATCAAGTAACCATAAATGTACTTAAGTTGTTTCTTGGCATTGTCCTTCTTGTTTTATTCTTTTCTTCATGACACCGTCACAAATGACTGTGAAAACTTATCCAATAAAAGAACATTACTAAAAGATCTCACAATCCAGTAAAAGTGGTAAAAAGCTAAGCTATTAAAACTTTCTTCAGTAAAATAGTTGATATTTAATTATGCAGAGTCAAGAATGGTCAGTTTATGAAATGTGTGAATAAACTATTAGTTGAAGCAGGTAGATAAATGATGGGATAGTAAATAAAATCAGATTAGATGAACTTTATCTGGTCATTGCATTGGATTGATTTGGTCTTGTTTCGAATTAGCTGTGGAAGATCCAAATCAAACATGTTGGCACTCTTTTACTAAATAAAGTTTTATGTGTATAGTCTTGTCCCATGCTATGTATGGGTATCGACTGTATGTTTATGACTAAAAGATTGCACTAGCATTTGAGAGTGATATGTGGTATCACATTTTTACAAAGCTTCCTTTTATTAACACTAAAAAGAAGACTGAAGGAATTTAACATAATCTTATTACACACTTAATTTCCTTTGGAATTCACAATGTCATTGTTTGTAAATATTTTATCTGGCTCCATGGCTGACAAAATCCATGAGCCTGTGTCAAGTAATCTCATAAGACTAGGGCACCTCCAGTTAGTAGACTTCAATTAGTGCTAAATGAAAGATTCCTAAAATATATGATATGCTCCATCTAATCAATTGCTTTCAGTAGTTCATTAATCAACATGATATGCCACTCCTCTCTCCAGGAGAAAAGGAAGACCAAAATTGTTAATAAATGAATACATGCATACATGTACATAAGAACAAAATGGTAGGAACCTACCTATGGACTTGGAGGTCCACCTGCCCAGTATAGGGATTGATACATCCATCTTAATTACTTTTTGAATTAGAGACTTGGAGATCTATGTTATTAACTTAAGAATTAGAGGTCCATTTTACTATTACTTGGTTCCAGGCTAAAAATGGTATAAGTTCCAATATCTATTTCCTAAGCTTTTGGTTACTCCGTATTTGGTGTTCACTAATCCTGAGGCTCCCAAGCTGTTCCCAGCATCCAAATTTGGTATGCACTAGGGTCTTTGCCCTTTTGGGGAAAAGATACCTTGAGAGTGTGAGTTTGAGCTCATCATGATTCTATCTGAAAGAAGATTTCACACTGCGAACTATTGCGAAGCTGAAAATATGCATGATTTAGGTTCCATGGTTCAAAATTCTGTGGGAGTTTAGGTTCCAGGCTTAAAGTATCTAGAATCTGATATGGGCCACTAATGTCACTTGACTTTTGGGTCCATGTTTGATATCGAACCATGTATCCACACTTTAGACAATCCAAATTTGGTGTTGGCCTGAGGCATTCATTTCTTTCTGGTTCCAAGGCCAAAAATTTAGTGCTGGAGAAGGTTCTAGATCTTATATGATCAAAATTTGGCATGAAATCATTAGTTCACTTTATTTGACAGAATTAATTTGATCCATCCATGCTCTTGGCATGATTAGGCTTTTGCCCAGTTTGAGTCAATAAGTCTTTGATTTATCCTTTAAACGTGTTGGAGGCATTTAACCTTAGGATTTGTGTGGCGAGCTTTGTGAGACTAATATATGTGATGCTCATTTTGGTTGGTTGAGGTTGATGTTACCTTTAACATAATTTGGAAATTGCCAGCGTTTCCCATCAAATTTGATGGGTCTTACCCAACAAAGCAGCACTTAGTTCTTGAGTCACTTGATTGTTCATATCTTGAGTTTGATATCAGTTAATGGTCATGGAGATATAGACTGCATAGCACATAGAACATGAAGCTTTTGAGTCATTGTTGAAGTTTAAAAGGCTTGTTTTCATTTTAGTGTCTTAATAGGCCTAGGTCTGTTTTTGCTTCTATGATTGGTTGAGTCATTGTTTCCATTTGATGATTAATGCGTCTGAGTCTAGTCAATTCTTCATGGGTTGAGCTTATTTTGTTTTACTGGGCATAAACCAGATAACCCAATTTTAATGATAATTATCACCATTTATCTATGGGGAATTCTCATGATTTTTGTTAGCAATAATTTGAGGCTTTAAGATCAGTTAGCAGTTTCAGCATGAAGAATTCATATTAAGACAGACATTGATTATGCAGGCAGTAGACTGTTGTGATCTTTAAGCTAAAATTGATGTGATGCCAATCTGTTAAGGGTGCTGTGTGTGTGTGTGTGTGTGTTGGGTTGGGAGGGGGGTGTACGCATCTCTGAGTGCATGCATGGACAAGTGAGAGTATACACACAAGCATTCATGTGTCTGTAGACTCTGTACCTTTTAGATATGGGGTTCTTGTATCAAAATGAGACATTGCTGGCTGCCTGTCCTGTCATCATATGGATAAATCGGTATTTTTAATTGATTTCTTTTAATCTCAATTGTAGTTGTTTATGAACAGGACGTGATGGATTCCTCTAATTCTTCAGCTGATAATGGTTGCACCAGCGACACCTATGATACATATCTCCTAACACGGGAAGGGCATGGGCAATATCTCTCACTATGAGGGACAGACTGAGTGAAGAATTCTTAAGGGCATCTTTTCTAGGAATGGACTCTGGAAACCTTCTATATAGGTTGGTCATCACCATCTCTTTATCATATGTGGCTATAAAATTGTTCTTTTTCTTTTTTAACAAATTCTTCTTCTACATGCCTGCTTTTTGAAAAAGTGATCCTTGTGAGTACAATTTCTGCTGTAGAATGCTGATTGCTGTCTGCTCACTCTTGCATCATCATGTTTGTGAGTTAACGTGTTCAGTGTGCAGCCCATTGATTTCAAACTTTCAGTCAGAAACAATTCATTATATTTATAGTCCATGATGGTTGCACTCTAGTTTTTATGAGGAAAACAGTTGTTCACTGTCATGGAAACTTTCAATTAAACTAGTTTATATTGGAGTCAAAGAGTCTGTAGTTAAATGGACCATCTTGAGAGGTTGGCACATTGCTATTATTATAGGCGAAGCTTGAACATCAAGACATACAGAAAGTTGACATGTAGAACTGAGAGACATTGACAAGGATAGATCTTATGTATCAACTCAAAGGGAGAAATCATTGCATTATGTGACATAGATGTTGAATTAATGGTTGTTACTGTATATACTTGTAAGCGCAAGCTCAGATTGTACATTTGTGAGTAGACAATCTCAACAAGCATTTTATCTGAAGGCTAAATGAAAGGAAGCTCCATCAGAATGACATTAAAGCCAACAAACTTCAATGAATGTGCTTCATGATTAGTGGTGGTTATTATGAGGAATATTAGTGTTTCTGCAGTGTATATTTCAAAAGGAGACTACTTGCTTGCCTTAAACATGTAACGTTGGGCAATATGGATTGTTTGGAAGACCGATAACAAAACCAACATATCAAGTGCTAACAACCAGGACATATATACACCTTTTCTCTTTGTTATGTGAAGGTTCTGAAGCAAAAGTATATCAATTAGAAATGCTTAGGTCTAGCCCATGTTGCATCATCTAGTAGGGCATAGCTACAGTTGCATAAGCTGGATCTATGATTTGATGTATCAGCAGAGTGTGATCATGGCTCTCTGAGTTGTACTATCGTGGTGATGTTTAAAAAAACTGAAAAGGACACAGAAGTATAAGGTTTGGAGGGATTTGTATGCAGGTCAATTTATTGATGGAGATGACCCTTTCATTTAACAATAAAGTGCTGACTTAAGGTTGTGATATTGTATTGATATAATTCCATATCACAGAGGTACTTCATACCTCTTATCTTCAATTTTCTTCTCTTATTTTTCTTATTTATATATCATGACATGTTATTAGAGTAATGGTTCTACTTGCCTTGGTTATTTGCTAATGTACCTGCTCTCATTCAGTTTAATAGATATAGATATTCTATAACCTAAGTTCCCATAAATTGCCCATGCATTTTTCTCTTGTTTTACGCGCAAGTATATATACTTTTTTGCACCTTCACTGGATATGTATGGATTTGAGTTTCCTTTTTTGTTCACATGTATCTCACAGGAGCACCAATTTAGGCTGCCTTTTATTCATTAAGTCTATTTCCTCCTCCACTTGGTCTTCCTAGTTATTGAACAAATTATTATTTATTTAGAACATAAATTTTCCTTAAACCAGAGAATTTTTTTGTTATCCTTAAAATATATATCATTATAACAAGACCTATGCTAACAAGTCACTTCCTTTTTTGTGACTTGTGTTTTTTCCCTGAAGGCGGGCTACCTATGTAAAACTAATAAAGCGTAGACAAAAAAAAAAAAGAGTATAAAGCAGATTATCTTTAAGGAACCCTTAAAATGATATTCCAATGCATAATTTAAGTGGTATTAAACTCATATGTTGCATGTGTAGTTCTACCAAAAGATCAAGAAATAAACAGAGAAATGAAAATAAAAAGGAAAAAAATTATGAAAGGGAACCAAATTACCAGAGTAATGGACTACAACAAATATTAGGCATCTCTTAAAAATGAAATTAAAAAGCTTAAATAAATAGATAAATAAAGGTAGCAGAAACATAAAAAGCATCATTTAGAATAACATAAATAATTAATGAATAGAAAGGCATGCATAGTGAGCAAAGTGAGAGAAAGATGAATAAAATAATCAGAAATGTATTCTAATTAAAGATGAACTTGTTTGCCAAAGTGAACCACAAAGTTTGCAGTCTAGACTGAGTGTTTGTACTTTATTATGCTTAGCCTTGTCAGATACCTGCTTATGATTGCCACCTATTTTTGTATTCAAAAATCAAAACTTTATGAACTATTGATTATTTATGGTTGCAATTCTTTGACTCTGTCTCTAGAATTACCCTTTTATAAAGATTTCTTGTTATGCTAGAAGTTAAAGCTCTTTCAACAACCAGTAAAGTATGGCAAAATTTTGATAAAATGTATTGTTTCATTCAATGTTCGCTGTACCGGTACCGGACGGCGTACCGGTGCCAGACCGGTACGGTATGGTATCGGTGCCGTACCGTACCGACACACGGTACGCCCGGGCGTACCGGTACACAATTTTTTTCAATTTTTGATTTTTTTTTGATTTTTAAAGTTAATAATTGATAAATACAACCTCAATATGGCATTATATTGCATATTATTGACATATTTGGGTTCAATTTGGAGTTAGGTTGCGGTACAAAGACTCTT
>KE504741.1:721023-736235 GCA_000441515.1 Elaeis oleifera
CCCCCTCCCCCCCTCCCCCCTCTTCGCTTTATTCACATGGCATGGTCGGTACGGTTCGGTTCACGTCGAATCGGACCGAAATTAAGCATACCGTCCGGTTTTGGACGGTATGGAGACGAACCGGACCGAACCGCCCGGTTCGGTACGGTTCCTGATGCTTCTCGAAAAAAAGGTCCGAATCGGACCGTTGGAGCGCCGGTCCGGCTCAGTACGCCCCGTACCGGACGGTTCGGACCGGTACGGTGAACCATGACTTTCATTATAAATACAAGACTCATAAGTTTGCATCAGTTACTTGCTACCGTATGTTCAGTCATACCTCATATAGATTTCTTGCTACAAAGTTCCCTGAAAACTCTTAAAAATAGATAATAGCTTTCATGATTTTGTTGTTTTCCATGTGAAATCTTAAGTCACCTTTGTGCTTATAGTTGTTTCTTTGAACTGGAGGTCAGTGTTAGATTATGTCATATTTACTGTTGTTAAAAGCTCAAGAAATGGTGGAGAATTATCTCGAACATTTATGGGCTGGTTACTAAAATGAGCTTAGGCTTCCATTTCTAATTAACTATTGCTGTTAGCTTCTCTAACATTTGTCTCTTTTCATCAAAATCAACATCATCAAGGTGATGTTGATTTTCCCTTGTAATCAGTGTTGTAGTCATCTAGAAACCTCATCACTTAGCTTTATTGTTAAAGCTTTAACCAATGACTCTTTAGCTTGTTGCTTTTTAGGCAGTGGATGGAAGAGTATGTGCCCCACACCTCTGAGCACAAGGAGTAAGAACACTCTATGATAAAATCTTCATTGCAAGCCCATTCAATTTAAAGCACATGAATCATTCATTTTTCACCAACCTATTAGACTCGTTATGTCTTCCTTTAGTGGCTTCAAGTCAAGCATTTTTATTAGTCAACGTGAAAACATCAACATAACTATTCTGAACTTCAAGTTCACTTTTTGGATTGCATCTTTTGTTTTGGTATAGGAGGCACCACCCTTATCTCTGATACTTTGAGATTAGATTGTGCGGCATTAGAATGCTATCAAGGCAGTGAAGAGAAACATTCAAATTATCTCACTGATTAACAAGCATATCATGAACTATTTGATAAACAATTGGATCATCAAAAGGTGCTTTTATAATGGATATCAGCATCATATCCATATATCCATAGGGTTCCTTAATGACACCTTCATTGGAACCAGCAAACTTGAACATCGCATGGATGGACTTTGAAAAGTTTAGAACAAACGTCGCCTTGACCACAAGATACTTCACTGTTAGAGACCTTGTCATGCTCCTCTTCATATCCAAATTTTCTTGTTACTGCCTATTGGTTCCTTGTAACCATAAACCATTA
Organism: Elaeis oleifera; assembly: GCA_000441515.1. Taxonomy (NCBI): domain Eukaryota; kingdom Viridiplantae; phylum Streptophyta; class Magnoliopsida; order Arecales; family Arecaceae; genus Elaeis; species Elaeis oleifera. The sequence continues at coordinate 722,389 of KE504741.1, forward strand.
AAACCCTTCTAATAATTAGCAAACAATGCATTATTGGATAAGGATGGCCTGACCTAGTTTTCTTCATGTTCAGCAGAGGAAAATCAGTATAATCCTCAAAATGTACTAACATGAGATGTGATTCTTGAAGTAGTGATAAATTTTATTTCTCTTACATACTGCCTCAATAAAAGGAGAGCAAGATGCTTGGAAATTGATGTATCTTTCATAATGGACTCAAGGTAGAAGTCAAACATCATAATGAGAATATGTGAGGGTATCTTTTTCAGTTGTGTAACTGACAGCTTTGCAACTAGATGTATTGTTAGTTAGGACTTAGACAATTTGATTAACCTTGAATGAATCAATTACTGTTAGAATGAGCCTTCTATTATTTTCACTTATCTTATCAAAAAGAGATAAAATTAAGAGTTGCCATCAAAGATTACTAAATATTTGCTAGGGTCTGGATTTGTTAATAATTGCTCACCAATCCTAGACAATTGAGACCTGGTAGCAAGGTTGGCCCTGTTGATACCAGATCTTGTACCAATAACATGCTGGTATAGTGTTGATATGCTCAATATTAGGGTTGATTCAGCAAACTGAGACTGATTATACGCTCCATACCATGTCTTGGTTTGGTCGGGACGGCACAGTTTGTCTGATATGGTGCAATATATACAGGTATGGTGAATCTTGCCCCATAGTTTGACCATTATTCTTAAATAAGAACAAGCTCATTTTCAACTAATGTACTGCAACACCATCAAGGAAATGTCCACAATGTCACCAAACAATAAGGGCAATGGAGGAATTTGTTTGCAACATTTGTTGCCATAGGAATTTTTCAATAGTTCATATTCTCTTGTAAGAACCCTTTATTGGGCATCTTGAAGGGCAGGCAGCACAAGGACTATCAAATAGTAGTAGGCCAGTCCCTTGCTGAAGAATCTTCTTCACAAGCATTTGGCTTCCTAAATGGCTGGCACAGATGGTACCATGTGCTTGATCGACGACTTGCTTTACTTCAGTATTGTCACGGCAGCTTAAAAAATACAAATATGGAGAGAGAACTTTTAGGAGAAAAAGATAGATAGAGATTAAAAAAATATTTGAACAAAAACCAAAATGGAGCAAGTTAGCACCTGCACCATTAATTTTCTTCCGCATTTTCCTCTTCCAACCTTACTCTGAACTGGTTTCTGATCCAGAGGGCAAGGGGAATGTTTAACAAAAAGCAGTAAGATGTTAATTCCAAAATTGCATAGTTCTTGATATTAATGGCATGCTAAATTCATGTTGTGAAATCACCTTTGCTGAAATAGATTGTCATGGTAGGTTACAACCCTCCTAATTATGGGCCACTGAAAAAATAACCTTGTGATAGACATGGTAGACCTAAGTAAGAAAATGAGTTTGCCCTTATTAAAAGCAAGTGGTTAACTTTGGGATCTTGATTATCCATATTTCAGACAAATATCAAAAACCAGAACCAAAAAGATATACTGGTAGCATCTGATGGTAAAGCTCTATCAATAGATGGACCAACAAGAATGTTATAGAGCTTCTTCTAAAAGAAACTGATTTGTTAGGTCCTACAAGGTTGTTCGAGTAATTTAACAATGTATTTGATTGCAAAACTGCTGATTACATAATTGAAAGAAAATGCCTCACATGTTTTGGTTAGAATGCATGACACATGTGCAAAGTCTATAAATGGAAGGAAACAACTTCCGAGCATCTTGCTTTCCTTTTACAATGCATATGTACAATAGGAAAGAAAACTGTCAAGCACATGAGCATAGCTCATGCTAGTGCATGATTAGAATTTGTTCTAATCTTAATGTGAAAGTAGAGAAAATTGTACTTGTTCATCATCGTTTGGTCATACATCATTTCTAACTGATGAAGGGGTTTCAGTATCATTGGATATAAACAATGCGTGATCAAAAATGAGGAATAGATATAATTAGGAGCAGGATGAAGAGTCATGAACTATCATATGCTATGAATTTTGGGCTTAAACAAGGTTTACTCTAAACATCACAAAGTTCATCCATGTGAAGAACAAGTTGCTAATTCTGATAACTTATTACTCAGAAAGCTATGGAAGAATGAGTATGATGCTAGATTTCATTAAGAGAGATCTTCTTGATGATCTAATTACTTTCAATTAGTACATAACATTGTCATTATTCAATGGTATAGGTTCAGTGTTCCTTTCCCTTGCATTGCTTACACTCTAATGCCTGAGTATTACACAAAGTTAGTCTGGTGCTTTCAACATCAAAAGGCAACATGTTGCAATCTAATCACTTATCTTGAATTATAAAAGTTCCACCTTGATGCTTTGCTAAGAATGTCTCATTATCCAAAGATATTTAACCAACTTCTTCAGCAATGATGGAGTATTTACTCAGCTAGAGTCATCAAAGTCTGACATGTAGTGAGTTCTAGAGTTTGGGATATGTATGGTGCAAGTGCTTCAATATTGCATGGGCCTGCAATAAGAGTTGTATCAAAGAATGTCAACACTTGTTGTGCTTAAAGATTTTGGAGTACATCTTGTATCCATAATCTAATGACCAATTAAACTTAACATTAGTCAAGTCAAATCTTTAGTTTCCATACATTATAACTCGAGGTTATTGATGAGGTTTCAAGATGGAAAGGGCATTGATTTTAAGAGATATTGCACTTGCTTGGGTTATGTTGATGTTAACAGCACTAAGTTATTAAGGGTGATGGCTGCAACATGTTGATTTAGAGGCGGAAGACTTATTTCATGTTGGTTTTTTTCCAGACCGCTTGAAAATAATTTGCCAACATTTCATGAACTTCGAGCAGTAGTAGAAGCAAGGTCTGCAAAATTGGTACTGGTCCTATATGGTACCCAAACACATTGTGAATCAAGTATTGATACGGTGCATACACTGGTACTGAGAACTGGTATAGGTGTGTATGGAGTCTCAATACTTTGATAGTACGGTATGGTATCCGGTGCTGCAGTATGGTCTGGGACAGCAAATTGTCAGTAGATGACACAATCTAATAGTGGCCTTTCAGCATATATGGAGCAAAGTCAATCATAATGCTACCTTAAGATTTACATGCAAAATGATAATGAAAGTAGTTAAAGTCATGACATGTTCTATATCAGTTTTCTGGAGCAATATCTACCAGCAAATGTTTATGATGTATGAGTTTTGTGGAATACTTTCCAGTAGGTATTTTTGGCAATCTTTATGAGTCCAAGGTTTTAAAATCATAATAGAGATCAAAGTTCGCTGTTCGGTACCGGATCCCATATTAGTACCATTCTATTATAGTGTTGGTATTATAATACGGCACGAGACAGCAAGGCATATCAAGTGATGGTATGGTATGAGACTGCAGACTGGTTTAGTACTAGTACAATATGCCCAGTATGGTTAAACTCAACCCATACTACTTGCAATTATTAAAGTATGTAAGCGATAGGTATAATATTGACACATGGTACCAATTTGTACCTAAGCAGAAAGATAGTCTAAAAGCACTTTCTCAGTATGCAGTGGTAGGGTCAATGTGGGCTTCTTTTTCCTCTTTTTTTTTCTTTTTGGCAGGGAGGGGGGAGTGGGGATGGCCCTATGCGAAGACAGCAGCAGCACTAGCTCTATGAAGTCCAAATTGAATCTTTCTGTTGGTTTTCTCGTGAATAAGAATGTTGGGTGTGATGAAGCAAGCACTTCTAGCTGTTTCGCTTGCTTCTTTCTTATTGTGGCAGCTATTATGGTGTGGCGGAAATTAACAAAAAGACGCCGTTTGAATGCATGCCACTGACTTGAAGTTTGCGAGGAACTATGAAGGGCCTTTTGTGGATTAAAGCCATTCTGTAATTGATTTCTCCAATGACCTAGCCCAGTAATCAGCCGTGCTAGCATGCACACTATTCTTCTTTAGAATAGTTCGTAGATACGGTAGTAGAGGTGAAGGAGTGCCATGTTTAGTAGCGAAGTAGGATTTTTTTCCTTCTTTTCGTCTGATAAATGGAGCAGCAGAAATTGGACCTAAAGCAATGACGCTTGTCCACTGACTCTCTAGAAGCGGGTGCTGGGCATCAATCCTTGATCATATATCCAGTTTGTTTTCATCTTTTTTAAAAGAGTTTTAACTTCTAGTGGAATGAAATTTGTTGTAAGCTAGCAATTTGAAATATAGGAAAAAAGTAGTAGTTTGATTAAAAATCCAAATTTAATATGTTCTTATATTTTTATGGAGGGGTTACATACAGAGGGATGCATGCGCTCAACAATAATACACCAAAAAACAAAAAGAGAAGAAAGAAAGAAACAAGGAGGGGAGGGGGTCAGTTAAAAGAACCGTTCATTCTGTTCCTGTTTTCAATTGTCAGTGCCTCATTGGTATATTGCTTCAGATCGTTGGAATCAGTACATCAATAAAGAAAACTTCATAAGCTCATCTTTAAGATATGGAACATTTTCCTTCTCTCTGTTTCAAATGAAGTTTTCTTCCTCTTCAACAAGCTTATGCAGCAGAGAAGGGAAACTAGAATTTAACAACTCAAACATTGGTCAAAGATTTAAAGTAGTGGAGCATCAATGAGTTACCTGGATATGAAATTTGAAAGCCATTTAATTGTTGTGTGCCCATTTGGGTGGGGAGAGGGTCCACTCCTCATTCTCAAAGCCACTTTTATGAAGGGATGGTTTCTTCTTGTTGTATGTTGGATCAACAAGAAGAAAGAAAGGTACTTTGAGCCAAGGGTTTTATCAAGGTCAATGGATTCTAGATTCAGCTAGTGATGGTGTTGCACCCAATACTATAACAAAAGTTATACAATGGCTCTAGAGAGCTATTTCATCCAGTTTTACAGGTTGAAGCCACATAAGCTATCAATGACTTTTAAGATGTATACTTGGAGAAAGATTCTGATTCATTATTAGAAATCGAGATAGCATTACATATCCAGTAATGATGGGTCGTTCTTTCAAGCCTATAAATATCCATTAAAGAAGATCCTTGCAAGTCTTATTCTTATCTTGGGTGGTGTTACAAGTTAGTGGTCTGTAAAGCAGCATCAAAGTACTATCTGATAGAAATGCATGCATTAGTCCTGATAGTGCAGTGCCTGTTTAGTCTCAACAAGAAAGTAGTCTGCAATGATACCAAGCCACTTGGCATGGTTGTGAAGTGTCTGGTTGTCTAGGACTTCTGTAACATTTGAACCCTAAAATGAGTTCTGGAGGGTTTAGTGAGGTTTGTTACACTACTTTAAAATTTTAATGGTAGAGTTTGTCTTTTAAATGCAGTTCACCTACATTTTCCGACAGCCTTTCTTTCATCCAATGTAAGTCCTTTACAAAGTAATGATAAAACTGATTGTTGATTTTAGTGGAGGATGAAGCTTTTCATTTCATGGATAATGGTTAACGAGCTGCACAAAATCCACACGCCACCGCCCGCCCCCTTCCCCCTTTATATTTCTGGAAATCTATGGCATATTATTTGATAAAATAGAATGGGGTGGTTTGCACTGCACTAGCTCCTGGAAACCTGGATAGTGGATGTTTTTGAGGTACCTCTGCAAGATTACATGACTAATGACTAAATGAAGTTCTGAGTCTGCACAAAGCTGATGCTTCTCTAAGCAAGAGGGTCAAGGCTGAAAATTCCTGCTGGTACACTCTGCAGTATGAGAAGAACCTTGTTTTCTTAGAAATTGGAAGCAAAAGAATTCTCAAAAGTTAACATACAGGATACTTGAACTTTGTCTTACAATCCCTTCACAATAGATAATGGAAGAAGATGCTATCCTTACCAAGTTTACTTTATCAAGTGAGCAGATAATATCTTATTTGCTTCAAGTTATATTACTTCCTCTCTCGCACCTAAACAATGACCATTTTGATTTAGCGTATATTTCTTGAGCTATTTTCCCCACATTCTTGATGCACCTGTTTATTGATACGATGACATGCATTCTATTGGTTGATGTGTTGTTTGTGATTGCGCTGGCATGACATGCAACTGTAATTATTTAAGTTTCCACTATGCATCTAGAAAAGTTGCATTTCTCACTATAGCATATTCATTTCTTGAATTATGTTCCCCGCATCTTTGTTTCACCTGTTTATTGCTGAAATAATCAGAATTTTATTAGCTAATGTTTAATTCATGCTAGTTCTGCCATGTCATGCTATCATAATGAATTCACAACTTCCACTTGTTTCTTCTGACAGAAGTTGTCAATTTTGAAAGAAATGCACGTTACATTTTCTGTTAGATGTTCACTTGCAGGTCGTCAATTCATGGCAAGGGATTGAGCAGGTTCTGGTCTAACATTGAAGGATATAATGGGTCCTTGATGATTTTACTTTCTGCTAATTCAGCAGATGCCTCTGACGGAGACAGCAGCACTGGAAGATGGGTGATTGGTATACTAACTAGTCAGGGATTTGAAATAAGATGCATTTTTGGAACATCCGGACATCTTTATGCTATCAGCCCAATTTCCGTGTGTTTCACCTTCTGGTAAGTTTCAAGAAGATATTTTTCTGTTTCCAAATTTTACTGTGAAGGTAAAGGATTCCTAGATGTTACCAAGCAGGAAAGGAAAAGAACTTCATATATTGTCACCTGCATCCAACTGTAAGAGTATATGAACCAAATCCAAAGCCTGTTGGCTTGGCATTTGGTGGAAGTGTAGGAAATGAGAGGATTTTTATAGATGAAGATTTTGCTCGAGTGACACTTCGTCATCATGCAGTTGACAAAACTTACCAACATGGCTCTCTTATTCCCAGTCAGGTTAGTACTTAAAATGCAGAGCTCTTACCATTGGCATCTTTTGTTGCTTACTTTCTGGCACTGATGTTCTGGATGTTTTACCATTTTCTACATATCGCAACATGAACAGTTGAATCATAGAGATTCAGTGCAAAATAGAATATTTAATGCCTTCCCAGATTGCTTTGGTTTATTTTCTCACTCTAGATGTAGTATGAATTGGATAGAATATATTTTGTTGACTGATGTATGACTTCACATCAATCTTATTTCTATCCAATGTATTCGCTTAATCGTGTACTGATTCTTCTAATGAATTTACGTGTAGCCAGTTCCTGATGAACATTCTTTAAATGAAAAATACAATATAGTAATATGGTAAGGAAAGTTTGTTTTGGGAAAAATGGATTCCTTTGATTGGGTATCAGTTAGGTACCCTATGCCCAGCTATCATCTGATATATGGATTTAAAGAGCTGCAAAACATGCCCTGTCTCTAAGGGTGAAAGTGATATGGATATTATTCGTCCGGATTCATTTTCATATTTGAATCAATCCGGATATGAATAGAAATTTTAGGATCCAACTAATATCCGTATCTGTATCCATATCCGTCAAAGAAAATGGATATGGATATGAATAGACAATTATCCGATCCATATCCGAATATCCGAATCTATATGTAATCCTATATAATTTATATAGTACTTGTTAACTTTTAAAAGAAATATACAATTATATAATATGTTATTAACTTCATTTATCATCTATTTAGTAATATTTTTGATTCTGTAGTCATAAAGTTTAATTATCTAAGTAATATCTATAATTATATCCATACTTTCAGTATTCAAATTTTATCCGTATCTGTTTAAAATAAATATAGATATAAATTTTTGCATCCGAATAATTTTCATATCCGTATTTGTATTCGTCAGACAAAACAAATATGGATATGGATATGATGGTATCCGATCTCAAACCTGCTTGTCTCAATGTTGTTGAACACTTATTGAACTTAATAGCAAAACATGTTTATTAACCACGTACAGCAGCTAAAATGTATGTCAATTGTGACAATCGGCTGAATGCTGCCATCATCAACAGTCTGATATTTCTGCTCATACGGCAGCCAGAATTGTTGACTGCATGTTGTCGCATGATGCAGGGCTTTTTACCGGTTGAAGCTGTAGTTCTGGAGGTTGAAGTATGGGGTTTTGGTGGGAGGACTGCAAAGGAACAGCAGGATGCATACAAAAAAAGAGAGACACTTTTCAATGAACAGCGGCGAAAGGTCGGGCACCTAACCATGGTCGTGATCATATTTGTCAGTAATAGTGCTATGTTCATATCCTTTGTTTCTATCTCATCTTTCAGGTTGATTTGAAAACTTTCGGCGGCTGGGAAGATTCCCCTGAGAAGATGATGATGGACATGATATCTGATCCAAATAAAGTTCGGCGAGAAGACCGGTAGATGAAATCATACTAAGGTGCTGAAGAAATATTTGTCCAGCATGGGGTATTGCATATTCTTTTCAGCCCTAATAGGTCTGGTAGCAAATTTTGGTGCCAGGCCATCGATATAATCAACAATGAGATCCAATGTATTCTGAAGCGGAGAGCTGAACTTGCAAGTGAGATGCTGCGAACATACGAGTTAATAATCGGATAATCAGTCTTCATTAATGTATTGTAAATTCCAGAGCTCTAATGTGCAAATGAGAGGTATAAGCATGTATTTATCAAAAGGACGATCTCCAGTGTTCATTGCTGTATTTATATGACTGCTATGGTGAAGTCCAGCAAAAGGATACAGGCTGCCTTGCCCTCTCCCTATACTGGTTGGCATGCCTTGAAACCTGCAACCATTTTTCTGGCGGATTATGAAAGGGAGAATGGTGACAGAGAAGGATTTTACAAGAAGACATTTTCTCTCTCCATTGGTACGTGATGTCTTCAGCCCCTGTTCTGCTGGCATGCTTATCTTCAAAACTTGACCATGATTTTGTCCGGTAGTTGAAAAAAAAAAAAAATTAATGCAACTTATCTTCAAAACTTGTTGCAAAAAGATTCAAAAACTCATGCAAGTTTAATTGCAAGACTTAATTTGAGTTTTTTCACGAATTTGTGGACCTGGCTTTCAAAATTTGTGCTGCCTTTCCCATGTGATCGGGCAAAAATACTGGGAGCAGGCATCCTGGACATTCGGTAAAATTCACTGTATTGTTGGTACGATTGATCTCATTTACTGAAGGGATGGGAAACCAGCTTGTCACCATCACGAACCGTGTAAAAATCCACAATGGGAATTAAATTCTTCATTAGGGCAAGGAAGTCCTCCAAGCTAGTTGCTTCTACAAAAATGTTTTCAGAAAAGCAGTCAAAATTATCTCCTCTTGGCTCCTTAACGGGGCATGGTAGAAGTTCAAAAGAATATAATAGACTCGCCATAGTCTCTAGCTCGCCTAAGATGCTTCCTTCAGCTTAATGTGTTTTGTCATCTAGGGTGTAAATGAGTCGAGCAATTCGCGAGCTATTTGAACTCAATTTTAATCCAAAATGGACTCGATTAGATTGTCATCAAGCTCGAGTCATTCAAATAGTTCACTTAAAAACTTGCAAGACTAGTCGAATATATTTATTTTAATAATATTATTTTTTATTAAATATAATAATATGTTATATTTGTTTTAACCATATGTTTAATTATCATCAAGATTTAAATTTAAGTTCAAGTATAGTTCCACTGGTATTTGAGTCGAGTCGGTTGGGACTGTGGATCACCTCCACTATGGTTGATGACACCTTCAAAGAAGGTTAGGTCATCGCCATCCTTGGAGGAGATGTGGATCTCGAGGAGGGTTGGGTCATCATTTCCATAGGTGGTGAGATCATTGATGTTGGTTAAAATGAGGTGGAGGAGGATAGCTGCCTTTAGGTCTTTCATGACAGTGGTAATATCATCGTTGAGGAGGAGAGCCACCCTCAAGTCATCCATATCTGTGATGATATAGGTGTCACATATAAGGAGGAGAAAGGCCACCTTCAGGTTGTTCATGGTAATAATGATGTGTGTAGCCACAGAGGAGGAGGTCCATGGTGGCGGCGATGCAGGTGTCACTATAAAGGATGTTGAAGTCGTACGTGATAACAAGTGACAATGACATAAAGGCAATGGAGGTGGTTTGGTCCCATCTTGTTCAGAAAATAGTAAAATAAAAGATAGGAGATATCTTGACCATTCATTTTATGAGAATATTTAGAAAATTTTATTCTTAAGAGGTTAGCAACAAGTTAAATACAGATTGATAGTCTTCCTTATCTTTTATTATTTTTTTATAAGAAAATTATTTATTATTTCTAAATGAAACAGAGCCAATCCACCTCTTCTATCTCCACCATCCCAAAGCCATCATCATTGGCCATCATGCACGACCTCAACTTCCTATATGGCAGCACCCGCATCACCATCTCCATGAACCTTCTCCGCCTCTATGGCAACACCTGTTAGAAAAGAATATAAACTATATATAATAAATTTATATACAATACATTAGAAATGATATGATAGGATTTTACCTCCAGCCATTGTTGTTCAAGTAAAGAAAATAAACCACTCACAAGTAATACACTTTTAATATTAATAGGACTCTTCTATCCTACATCTTGCTGAATTTTTGCCTCTTTTGATGGGAAAACATATGCCTTATTTTATAGAGGCTAGGCTAGGAACCCTCCTTCATGTTAAACAATCTTTTCACATTCCTTCCATCCTAAAAAGTTAAAACCATCATAAATTTCTTAACATTCCATATAAACCTTTTGCATTCCATAACTTATAATGGGTGATTAGCTATCTTTATTGCCTTAATGGATATATTTAAAATGGGAGTAAATACCTTATTAGCATATAAGCCACATAAAGTCGCATAGTGAGATATTTCTTACATTCCTCCACTTGGCCCACAAGACACATTATTCTTTTATAGGTGATGATAATCTTTATATGGCTAAAAATATTATCCATGCTAAATTGTTGTGGAATAGCTCCTACTCAAATAAATAATTTCATTATACAAACCATAGCGATCATACTCAAAATGACGAGTATTTCCTTCCATATATTACAATTCATGAAACTCCCTAATTGAACACTTTATGAGCTTTAATTTCTTTATGAATCGACTTCTAATAAGCCATTTGGGTCCAACTTCGCATATGTCCATGGATATTAATATATTGCTCTTATGTATACATTTGTCACACCTTTGAATCTAGGGATCGCGACAACCATCACATACTCATAGAAAACTCTCTCCATAACCATAAGCATGCAAGACAACTAATCATAATATCATAAAACAATAATAGAATAAATAACTAATAAATTAACATTCAAACTTGATTTAAATAACTAAATCAAGTATCTTATAAATAATATTCCAAAAGCTTACACAAACATTAATGAATCTTAATCTAAAATAAGATATCAAGTTTTGCTTCTAATCGCTCTTCCGTAATAAATCCTCAAGTCAAGCTAATCATCTGAATTTATAAAATAGTAAAATATAGAGTAATGAGCTAGACAGTTCAGATAATAAAATTTGGCTAGATAAATTCGATAATAATAATATTCTGAAATAAAATATATGGTACATCAATTCAAAATCCCATTCAAATATACAGTACCTTTTAATCAATAAGCATGCGAATCTAATCTTTTTAGAATTAAAATTTTATTCATAAATCAATTTTTTTCAAATATTATGTTCATCTTGAAAGTCATAAATAATAAAATATTACTATATAACCTCTAGTGACAGGATATTAAAGTATTAGTGTATAACCTTCACTAATAGGATATCAAATTACTGACATTTAACCGCTCCATTAGTATGTATCAAATTATCAATGCACAACTCCTACTAGCAGGTTATTGAAGTACTAATGTCTAATTGCTCTACTGCCAAGATATCAAAGTACCAACATTTATTGCTCTACTGATAGGATATCAAAGTACCAACAATTTAACCTCCACTAATAAGATTTTGATGCATAATCAGACTATGAGTTAAAATCCATCTCAAATCAAGATATTTCTTTAAAAATATATTTCACATTCCAATTTGAAAAGATCATAAATCATGCAACATCGAAATCAATTGGTATAATCTATATTAAATTTAATATGTTTGATCATAAATTACTTAATATTTTGGAAATGGGCATATATAGCAATTCCAAATACCATACATCAAATTTATAAATCATGAATAATTTAATATAAAAATAATTTATAATTTATCGATAAATATAGAAAAAGTGAAACATCACTTACCTCACACATACTTCAATAAATCCAAATAATTCTAGATATTTTTTTTCAAAATCTTCAGTTTATAGATTATATCGCAGTATTCCACTATTGGATATCTTCTTATCGAGATAACTATAATCTTATATATAATTGAGTCTAATAATTAGAAAAGATATGGATAATTAAGAAAGACAGGATTGATGGATAATCATATCCAATGGTCTAGATCAATTCGATCATTATAACTTCATCCGATCAAGATTAGACTAAGAGATAAGCGATTCAGTAGGGATCGAAAATGATTAAATCAGTTGTGTTCGATAGGAACTAAGTGAAGGTCAATATGTCGTTCGACAATTTGCGATCAATTCAATCCAATGACTTCATTTAATTTGGATCATTTAAAATATAAAGATTCGACAAAGACCAATAAAGGCTAGATCTTGTAATGCTCAACAAAAGCTTAGATATGCTGACATGCTGCCAAACCAATAAGATGATTCAAATTCTCTCTATTGGATCAATTTGGATTCAAGCAATAAAGCTTGGGACCCTTCATTGGGTTTATAAATCAAGTAAAAAGAGAACAATAGAAGAGAAGAGAGAGAAACTAAGAGATTGGAATAAAGCTGATCAATAATATAATCCGATATTTCAATCAATCCGATCAAGATGATTTCATCGAATCATGATTGAATTAGTACATAAAAATTTGATAGGAATCATAAGTGATTAAGTCTAATAGTATCTGATCTAACTAGCATGATACCCAACAACAATGGATTAGAACCTTTTATCAAGATCAATTAAAATTATTGAGAAGATCACTTTGTTGAATACAATAATCTTAGAGAGAGAAAATTCATGTAAAGGGAGAAAATAAAGAGAGATTGGGGAAAGCATGTGAAGAGAGAGGAAAGGCAAAGAGAGAAAGAAGGCTGAGAAACTCTCTCACCTTTTTTCTTTTTTTCTTTCCTTCTTTTTCTTTTTTTCTTCTCTGGTTCTTAATGGAATAAGAGACTTTTGTTGATCCTATGATTGATTATCAAATTTTGAGTAATTATAATACTAATCATATATTTTAGGAGTAGATATAGGATTTCTAAAGTATTCACAATAAAAAAATCATTCTTGAAAGAAATCTTCTCAAGTTGTCAGGTTAAAATACTTAAAAAATAAGTTCTCACAAATTTGAATGGCTTATCATGAAGAAATAGAATTAAAGAAGTAAATATCATTTAGAAGCGTTGGGACAAAAAATTCAAGTTTGAGAGGCAAAATATGAAAGAATAAAGTTGAAAGGTCTTGAGTTAATTCTAAAAGAGTTGAGTCGACTCTGGTATAAATTCAACTTTTGGCACAGATCTTGAGCCGACTCAAACGGAGCTTGAGCCGATTCAAGCATGCAGACTAGCCCTAGCATAGACCTTGAGTTGACTCAAAGACTGCTTGAGTCAACTCAATAGCCTCTGACAGTAATAACAACTAGTTTCTATACTTTTCAACAACTAATTTTGGGTCTAATGGTTATTCCAGCTCTTTTAATGGTCAAAACTCATTCTCAAGCAACCTTCAAGCCTTTTAAAAGCTAGAGAATCAATTGAAAAGCGAGCTAGGTGGATTGAAAGAAAAATTTATCAAATTAAGTGAGGATCATTGAATATCTTTGGGAAGAAAGAAAAGAAAGAGATTTGTACACAGAGCTCAGTGGGTATTTAAGAGCAACCTTCTACATCACCTTCCACATCCTTTCAAGCA
>KE504741.1:741810-758386 GCA_000441515.1 Elaeis oleifera
ATACAATAAAAAAAAATAAAATTGAAAGAAGCAAATATCATTTGAAAGTATTAGGACCAAGAATTCAAGTTGAGAGGTAAAATATGAAAAGAATGAAGTTAGAAGGTTTTGAGTCGACTTTAGGAGGAGTTGAGTCGACTCTGGTATAAATTTAATTTTTGACACAGGCCTTGAGCTTTACAGGCTAGCACTGGCACAGACCTTAAGCCGACTCAAGGATGACTTGAGTCGACTCAATAGCCTTTGATAGCACTAATAGCTAGTTTTTTACACTTTCCAACCGCTAATTTTTGAGTCTAACGACTATTCTAGCTTTTTCAACGGTCAAAACTCGTTCTCAAGCAACTTTTAAGCCTTTTAAAAATTAGAAAATTAATTGAAAAGCAAGCTAGGTAGATTGAAAAGAAATTTCATCAAATTAAGTGAGGATTATTGAATACCTTGAAAAAAAAAAGAGGTGAATTTATACACATAATTCAGTGGGCATTCAAGAGCAACCTCTATATCACCTTCCATATCCTCTCAAGCAACAAGAAGGAAAGTTGAAGTATCATTTGAGCAATCCAATAATTATTGGATTTCTACATATGCTAATGCATGTAGATTTCAAAATAATTTTAAATCTAAAATATAGTGAAAAATTAGATTAAAATAATTTTAATTCAAGCCTGCATTCATCATATGAAAGCATCTATGGATCTAGTTTATATGCTGAAATTAACATAAACTGATTTTAGTAGAAAGAAATAAAAGCCTGTGATCAAGTTGTATACCTGAATCGCTTTCTTTTTGTCTCAAACCTGTAACTGGGGTTTGAATCCAATTCAATCCTTGGATCTAGGGTTAAGCAGATTCTGAATCAGCAACACAAGTGTCCTGCCTCTACGGATATCTATAAGATGGATCTGGATTGGCTCCTCTTAAATAACTCACTTGAACTCAAAGCCTGAATAGGCTTGAACCAAGCCTGGATAGGGATCAATCTTTGATTCCTTTTCTTAATTCTTCAATGAACCAACCCTTATTTGATCTTTCTTTCTTGATTCTTAAAGAAACCAAGAACTCTTTTTGATCTCTCAACCAACCAAGAACTAAATCAAAAGGTAGTTATAACAACCTCCCAACAAACTTGAGAGGAAGAAGAACTCTAATAGCTTTATAGCGCCAACCCTTGACACCAACAAGATGTTGCCGCCCACCTTTCTCCAAGATCCAAAAGAGAGGACACCTAGAGAGAGGGCATGGGCTAGAGAGAGAGGAGAGGGGGTGTTAGGCACAGTAAGGATGGAGGCAAGAAAGGGGATTATAAGATTGATTTGAGAGGTAGGACTGGGATCTCTCCTTCTAATCTTATTAGAAGTCCTAGCCTAAAACCTTTTGGACCAAATCAATGGGGTGCCAACCAGCCTAGACCCATGCCTAACCCAATGCTAGGCATCCTATCATATGGGATCCAATTAAATATGCTTTAATCAACCCACATGGTTCCATAAATTCAATTTAAGGATTTTTTATCAAATCAAGATGAATTTTTCAATCAAAAAAATCAAAAAATTAAGAAACTCTTTCTCGATTTAATTCAAGCTATAAATTAAGTATCCAACCATTAGAGCTCAATGAATCAAATTCAATTAAGTTCAAATCAAGTGTAGGATTTGGCTAACGCTTATCATATGAGCAAACTAACCATAACAGAAATTGAGTTCATCCAGGTGCTAGCAAGGTTAACATGAATCTAACAGAATTTTTTTAAATCCATACAAATTGGTGTTTCATAAGTCTAATTTTAACCAATCCATATCTTCTCACTTTGATGTATAACCCTATAAATTCAATTCTGATCGGTAGTAAGACATACCATGATCTCTATCATAGGTATTATTGAAACCTCTTTTAGTGGGTTAGAACAGTTTTACTCTAACTCGATAAAAACTATTGATCTAAAATGATTCTATTGAGCTCTCACAATCCATCAATGAGATCTAGCAATATGTAATAATAATCCAACAGAACCGAAAAAAATCTCTAGTTATAGTTAATGTGTGATACAGTCCCTCTATCATGAGTTCCGACTAGATGACAGGTTATAGATTAATCGTCAAACCTCATCATCAGTCATATGACAGATCCGATCAGCTTAAGTTCAATAGTGATTCTAAATAAAAATTCTTTTCTATCAATCACACTACTATGGTCATAGATTTATAGACTCAACTTCTCAAATCTCATAGAATTACTCTTCTCTATCAAGATCGATGGATTCTATCTAGATGCACACCTTGCTCCCACAACTTAACCAACTATAGCCAACATCCACTACAAAGACTCATAATCGAATTAATGCTTATGTGTAGTCAAACTACAGTAACCTTACTACGAGTACCTGCGACACCGCAGGTCAAAGGACTAGTTACACAACTACAGCATCGAGATGATCATTGACGATTAAACAGAAATCTATATGATCTCTCATATGATCATGCTCAGTACTAGTTGTTCTCTAACAACTATCCACACTCACTGTTCAGTATCTCTACATCATAGATTAGAGACTCATCTATCTTCAAAGAAGCAAACTATGTACCGGTCTATCTGGATCGATCATCGTCTTCATAACTATCCTATGATTGGAAGTAATTTAAGAATCGATCATACATACCCCTAATTCTCAATAATTGAGAATATGTATCATAGCGTCAATTTCAAAGATGATTCAAAGACGCATAACACTTGAATAAAAAAAAATTATCCTTTATTGATTAAATTAATAGTTTAAGTATAAATTTATATCATAGAATAAAAATGTATCAGCCAATAATTAACTTTCAGGATATATATCTAACAATAACAACTTCTCTGAGATTCAAAGAGTTCTAATTTTTATTTTACTTTATGCTAAAATTTCATTCTTGTATTTATTTCATTACAAGTTTCTTTAGAGAAAAAAATTTGGGATTAATTAGGCCCATCTATGCCTAAAATTAGATATTGTAGATTTTGGTTGGTGAGTTCAAAAAACTAACTGGATTGATTATGAGCTCGAAAAATAATCGACGTATAGGTTGTGATTGGTGATTCTCAAAAATTAACTAGATTTATTATGATCTTGGATAAAACAAACACACTGTAATTGGAGAGATTATAGCAAAATTTTTAAGGAGTTCTTGGACAGTGGATGTAGATGCGGAGTTACAGCGAACTACTATAAATTAGTTATATTTATGTTGTGCTTTGTCTTCTTACTTTTCTTACTCATCTTATTTGTTTTAATTCTTGCTTTGATGTCTTTAGTATCTTAATTCCGCTGTAGCTCATTGTCTCCACCTTTCAATTACATAAACTAGATTAATTTTAAGTACATATTTATTTTAGATTTTAGATTTGATTTAAATTTATAAAGAACTCAATTCACCCCCTCCCTCGCTTGGGTTGCTATCTTTTAGGCAACAATTTTTATCTCTATTTTCTTGGAATAGAGGATTTCATGGCCAACGATGGCCATGGCCGCTAGTGGCTGTGGCCATGGTATAGCTAGGTGTTCCCTATCGATGATCGATGATGATGGACAGCAACTAAAAAAATTAAATCAAAACAAGATCCTTGTTCCTATCCAAAAATCTGACGATGGCCGATCGGAAATCAATGTCTAATAGCTAAGGAAGAAATGAAGGATGGTTAATCAATAATTGTTGGCTTCATCTCTGATTTTTCAATGACTATTGGGCTGAAATTTGGTGAACTTGATAGAGAATCTTTGGAAGAAGAAGAAAAGGAGAGCTTCTCCGGTGATGAAATGTGACCGATGTTGGTGGGGTTCGAAAGGAGAGCTCAACCCCTTTAAATAAGATCGAAGGGAGGAGTTCAACTCCTTCATGTCTTTATCTTCCACTAGGATTTCAGGAGGAAGAAGACTCCCAATGGGAGTCCAATTCCCCCTCCTGCCCAACACATGCTGGCAATTTCTCTTTCTTTTCTGATTTTGGATATAAAGCAGGACTCTGGGCCGATCAGGGGACCATGCACAGATTTGACTCATCATAACATGAATAAATATCAAAATTTTATTCTCTAAGAATGCCCACATGGACGTATCCAAGAGCATGATGTAATTACAGAGATAACTAAATATTAAATGTGTTAACAAGCTCCATATGTCCCACATGATCATGGTATTGTTTTGCCAGCAATGCTTTATTCATGTGGTCAACAATTATTAACTTAGTATTTATATGTTCAATGATCACTTCATATCTCTGGTTATTCTATCTAATTACTTATGTCGAGATACTTATTTTGCTTCTATTCTTGTTATTCTTAGAGAAGAAAAGTAACCAAGTTATCACAAATATTTTTTAAAGTCCTCTCTATAGAATCGACAACTTAAGATCCTTGATGAAATCTTTTAATCATAATACCTATGTTGTAGCTTCATATTATGCAACAAATTTTGCTTCCATGGTAGATGAAGCAATAATTATTTGCTTAGAATTTTGCCAAGATATAGCTCTTATAGCAAGAAGAAAAATGTATTCAGAAGTTGATTTTCTTGTATAACACATTTAACAAAATCTGAATCTGAATATCCAACTATCTCTAAAAGGTTAGTGTAGCTTATATGAATTTGTAGTCTTTTGCTCCTTGCAAGTACCTCGTAATTAGGGATGAAAATGGGTCGGATTGGGTCGGGCCACACCCCTACTCGAGTCTAATCCGAAATATTTTTTTGCGCTTCAAGCCGGGTTGAGGCCCGAAAATATTTTAAAACCTAAGGTTCGAGCCCGGTCTGAACCCAATCGGGTCGGTCTAAGACCCGATCAAAACCCCTCCTTCTCCCTCTGTTTCTTTCTCCTTCTAGCTTCCTCTCTCTCTTTCTCTCTGTCTGCCCCTCCCAATGACCGCTGACAGCGGTAATTCGATCCACGAGCTTCTACACGAGCATAACCTCCTGATCGGGCTCCTCCCTAAAATTCGACCTTGATCGAAACTCTGGCCTCCTCGAGAAGGTGATTCTCATCTTCGATCCATCATTCGACATCAATCTCTTCAATATCGGTGGCCATGGTAGCAACACCCAATCCAGAGTGGCGCTCCTAGTGAACGCATGGCTGTTGACGATGGTGGGAGCGAAGCTGTCTCATGGTGGTAACCGTCCACCTCCTTCCTAAAGGCAAAGAGGATGGCATAGGTACTCTGCCAAATGGTGAGGTTGGATCCGATCGTGCCATGGAAGAAAGAGCCACCGGTGTGGGCAATCTCTGTGCAATAGATGATGCATCGGATGTGGCGGTATAGGAAGCGGAGGAGGGCAATCGTGAAGCGATGAAGGGCTCCCTGACCTCAATGAGTGGTGGTGGACAGACGAAGGTAGGATCGGGGAAGATCAGAAGATAGTGGATGGAAAGGCAGTAGTGGACGGACGAGGGCTAGGGCGAAAGCAGCGATAGAGGAAAAGTAGAATATAGGAGGAAGAAAGAATTTTAATGGCAATCGATTAAATGAAGAGATTGAAAAGGGAGAAGGAAGATGATGAGGGCTCTCCCACATCGACGATGGGGAAAGATGAAGATGGCGATGGTCGACAGACGGACATGGACCACGATCCACGGCCAGGGGCTAGGGCATTGAATAAATGGAAAAGTCGGGAAGATGAAAGTTGGAACTATCAAAGCCAAATTGGGCTATTGTATTTGACTCAGGCTAATCATAAGAATTAAGAAGGAAAGTATGGAACCAGGCTTAGGATAAAATAAATGGCCTAAACTTTGGACTGGGCTCGGACTAGGCCAAAGGTATATTCGAGCCTAGTCTGAAAGATAAATAGGCTTTACATTTAGAACGACCTGAATTCAATCCGGCTTGAGCTCAGTTCCAGCCCTACTCATAATCTTCTTAATAGCCTTCCAATATTCTAAGCCAAGATCAAATCTGATATTGGGACTTTTGCTGACCTATATATACATCAAACTTCCACTACCAATGCATATTGAATATGTATCATCTTTCTTTCTCCAATACATTTTGTGGATATTGATTTTGATTGAACATATCCCCTTTAACAATGAGTGCTACCAAAGATGCACAATCCTTCATTTGAAATTTCTTCAAAAACTTTTCAACTTTTCAGTGTAGGCTCTTTAAGATAGTCTTAATAACCTTTAGGATCTATCTCTATGAATTTCTATACCTAAGATATAAGGGACTTCACCTAAATCCTTCATCTCAAAATTTTAAGAGAAAATATTTTGTTTCACGTAGCAATCCCAAATCAATACCGTTAAGTAAAATATCATCATATATACGGCTAAGAAAATATATTTATTTTCATTGATATTAAGGTATATGCACTAATCAATGATGGTCTAGTAAACCAAATGAGGTAATAAGGAGCACTATTATAGCCATATATAGATTTTCTTAACTGGCAAATCAAACTTTATAGATACCTTCAAATTGGATTATGTATAGCTCTTCTTCTAGATCCTATTTAAGAATGTTGTTTTTACATCCCTTTAATATAGCTCTAAATCAAAATGAGCCACTAAAGTTATAATAGTCCTAAACAAATTTTTTTTAGAAAATGGAGAGAATATTTTATGATAACCAATACCTTCCTTTTAAGTAAAGCCCCTAGTTGGCTTTATAATCATTGTATATTACGAGAGGAGTGTTTTTAGTTTTGTAAACTCATTTGCAACCTATGGCTCCAGCTCTTTTTGGTAACACAATGAGATCTCATACTTGATTTTTAGTCATGGACTCTATCTCTTCTTTTTGGCATCATACGTATCACAATGTGAAGTTTGCTCTACTCATAGCTTATGAAAATGAAGTTGGATTATTTCTAAGCCTAATGTTATAATTAGACTCTTGCTAGTATACTACATAATCACTAGAAATTATTGTTTCCTTATTCTTGAGGATCTTGTTAAAACCTCCTTCTCATTTATACTTTGTAATATAGGATCAGTAGGAACTGGTTGCTTCTAAATTAGTTAATCTTTAATGATCATAATTTGATCTCCTTGAAAATAATCAACTGACTTTTATTGATGGGCATCCCACTCGATTCATGCTTTTTCTCAAACTCAATCTTACGAAAAAAAATACTCCCACTGGGCTCAAAATCCTTAAGAACTTTAGCATTCCTAGTCTCAATAATTTTCTAAGGGAGTGTGAAGAACAATAAAATCGAAATCCCTTAGAGTTCATCAGATAGCTTATGAAATAACCACTAGCTATCCTTAGATCCATTTTTTTACATGAGGATTATCAATCATTACTTCAGTAGGACAACCCCATATGTATAAATGACTAAGTTCTTGTTTGGCAAAATTTTTAAAGTGCCAGAAAGTATTTTTTTTATCTTTCAAAAATACTTTTACATAGTATCATTGTGTTCATAAAAAATCTGAAAGCTATTTTGGCTTTACTAAAAAGCTAAAAAGGTCTATATAGAAAAAGCTTCATTTTGAAGCTTCTCTCTAAAAATACTTTCTAGTCAATATCAGAAAGCTATTCTGATTTAAATGAGATTTTTTAATAACTAAAATATCCACCAACAAATCTCATAATTACATCTTATATCATATCATATTATATTATAAACATATAATATAACCTATTATAGTATTATTACATTATAAAAATATAATATAATCTATTATTAGATTAGATTATAATCCATTATATTATATTATAATTATAGTCTAATATTATATTATATTAAATACCATATCATATTATATGATACAATATTATATAATATAATAATATTTAATATAAATTAATATAAATATTATATTGTATTATTCTTTACTATACAATATTATGCAATATTTTTTATTATCACTTTATCATATCAAAAATATTTTTTTATTTTAGTTGCCAAACATATGTTAAAGTTCTACAACACTTTATAAATATGGTTACAAAACAGCATATAGCTTTTTATAAAAACTTTACTTTCAAAAGCTCTACTACTAATAACAACTTCAAATAGGACTTTAAACTTGATTTTCATCTATTCCATAACTCAAATAGTATGTTAGAGATAGCCTTAAATGGAGCTTTGTTTAAGATGTATACTGTAATTTTAAAACTTCACTCCTCAAGGATAAGAAAAGATTAACATTACTAATCATACTCTTTAATATATCTATAAGTGCTCTATTCTTTCTTTCAGTAATACCATTCTGATATGGTGTGCCTAACATTATATATGGAGCAACAATGACCTCTTCATCAAAGAATTTCGCAAATGGACCAACCACTTATCCCTTTTCTATATACCTTCCATAATATTTTCTACTTCTGTCTGATTATATAATTTTTACTTCTTTTCTTTTGCTTCTCTACTTCTATCTTATAGGTCTTGAAGGCATCTAATACCTTACTTTTGTCAAATAGAAGATAAAGATATATGAATCTTGTATAGTTATCAATTATAAGACAAAATATATCGGACCATTTAGACAAGGTGTATAAAATATTCCACATATATCAGTATGCATGATCTCAAGAATTTTTGAACTCCATTTGATATCTTTAGAAGACTTGTTGGTTTGCTTTTCTTTTATACAATCCATACAAGTACCAAAATTAATAAAATTTAGAGTTTTTAGAACTCCATCATTTACTAACCTTTTAAGTCTCTCAATGGAGATACATCTCAATCTACTATGCTACATTATGAAAGAGTTTTCATCAATGATACTCTATTTTATACCAATATCAATATGCAAAGCCAAATAATTTGACTCAAATATAGGGCCTAAATCAATTTTATACAAACCATCAATTAAAATTCTACTGCCAACTAATTCTTTATCTTTAAAAATATTGAAAATTGTTCTTACAAACCGAAACTCAAAGTTAAGAATAACTAGTTTGGCAATGGAAATTAGGTTTCAGAAAATGAAAGAACATAGAAACTATTTTTTAGATCTAAAATGAAACCAATTTTAAAACTAATCTAAAAGTCCCTATAGCTTCAACCTTTGAACATATCTAATTTCGTAAAAATAGATGCCTTGTTCATTTCGCTTTGAATTCTTTATATTGAGAAAATCCTATATGGTATGAACAATATGCATTATAAAATTAGAATCAATCCATATAAATTAGAATCAATCCATATGTATTACTATGAGCATCAATAAAAATGATTCATGACACACTAAATAAATGAGATTACCTTTCTTTTTAAGTCATTTCTTAAACTTTGGGCAATCTTTCTTCATATGCCCCTTTTGATTGTAGAAGAAGCATGCAAACTTAATGCTTTTTATGGACTTCTTGCTTTTATTTTCTCTTGCATTGTATTTTTGCCCTTTATAGTATTTATCATAGTATTTCCTTAGCATGAGTCATCACATGAGCTGTTTCTAGCTTCTCATGCTTCAATTTCTTTTTTGAACACACCTAATTAAAAGTTCATTAGGTGACTATTTTCTCATGTATGTTGTAAGATATTTAAAATGATCATATTCTGCAAGAAGAGAATTGAGAATAAAATGAACCAAAAATGACATAGAAATCTTGATTTTAAGAACTTGAGTTGAGCAACAGCGTCCCTCGTCTCTATAGTGTACTTATGCACACTCTTGGAATGATCAAAAGTTTATTGAAAGTCTCTTCATAAGGGCACTAGCTAAGGCCCTATCAGAGATAACAAATTATTTTTTATTACTTTTATGAAATCTTTACTTTGAAGTATTCAGAAATGGAACTAATATTCTTGCTAATATGAAACTTGGTGAGCATTAAATTTATAAGCAATTAGATCACTTCCACTACTCATATTCATTTTTCTCATGAGACATACTTGATTCCATAGGAGTAGGTGGCTCATCCTTAAGGAGCACCAGATGAAGATCCATACACCCTAAAGGAAAGAGAATCTTTTCTTTCTAATTAGTAAAATTGTCACCACTTAGCACTAAAATATAAGATGCATTATTAACAAATACAGTAGAAATGACTGCAATAAGCAAAATAAATAAATAAATATATCAATACTGTGAAACGTCAACTTTAATTCTAAATTGGTCAATATCAATTTAAAAGAAGTAAATTTACAACCTTACTATTGAGTAGAGGTTGTGCCATGCATTACATTTACTTAGCAACTTCTATAATAAGACTAATAAAAATAAGCACTAAGAACATGATTTTCATAGTTGAGGGCCTAGAAAAATATTCTTAATGCTTGATCTATCACCTTATTTCAATTAAATTATAAAATAACAACCTCCCTAGGGGCCAGTCATGTCTTTATGAAATAATTATAATTTATAATATCATTATAAATTATAAAGTTTTATTGACTTTATGCTTTATATGATTTACATCATGCCTTAAAATATTATGGATACTCTTAAGTCATTTTGATATCACTATTTTAAAATGACATCATATAATGTCAATTAATCCCTATATTGACTTGTAAACTAGCACACTCACAAACAAAAAATAATGATAATTTCTGCAATCAAATCCTTAGGTAGAAATATTTACAAAAGAAGTCTTCAAATAAACATACTCACGTAATGGTCATAAAATAATTGTTGAAATATGCCAAAGTGAAATATTATCTAAAAAGGATATTTGTCTAAAGATAATACATAGAGTAGTACTAATTAGAAAAATATTTCTAAAACTAAAATTGAAAATAATAATATGATGATGTAGCAACCAAAGTCAAGAAAATCTAATTAATTAACATGTGAAGATCTCTTAGTTGGAAATAAATATGCATCTTCCAAAATTTTTTCACATTTATAAATCAACAAGCATAATTTAAAACTATAAATAGAGAATATTATCTAAACAAATCAACCAGCTTTAGAATTATCATAGAATATACTTTAAAATCTAATATAAGAAAACTCCAATAACATAATAAGACAATATAGCATATGATAAATCATCTCAAATTCATGTACAATGATTTCTCAAAAATCAAATAAATTGAACAACGTAGCATAAAAGTTGCTCTAATACCACATATTAGAAAAAATATAAACCAGGTATTATAAAATTTATACACAAGTAAACAATAGAAATGATAAGATAGGATTTTATCTCCAGCCATTATTATTAAGTAAAAGAGAAATCAGCCACTCATATATCACACACTTTTAATATTAAGAGGACTATTCTATCTTATGCCTTGCTGAATTTTTGTCTTCTTCTGATGGGAAGATATAAGTCTTATTTTATAGAGGTTAGGCTAGGGATCCTCATTTATATTAGGTGACTTTTTCACATTCCTTCCATCATGAAAGGCGAAAAGCCATTAAATTTTTTAATATTTTATGAAAATCTTTTGCATTCCATAACTTCTACTAGATTATTAGCTATATTTATTATCTTAATAAATTTGGAAGTAAATACCTTATTAGCATATAGGCTACCAAATATCTTGTAGTGAGATGACTTAATGGCAGCCCTCACTCCTCAACAACAACACCCATATCACCATCGTCATGAGCGATCTAAGGGTGGCCATCATCCTCTACCTTGCCTCAATTTACACCAGCGACATCACTACCTATAGTGGTAACGACCCAGCCTCCTTGAGATCTACATCTTCATTGAAGATAGCAACAACCCAGTCTACTTTGAAGGCTTCACCAATGGGGGTGGTGAAGGAGGTGGCCTAGGGACCCAATGACAGCCAACTAGCATGGAGGATCATGTCAATGGACATGGAGAAAAATGTCAAGGATGATCATTATGAGGCTCGAATGAGGCCAACTATGTTAACAACATCTAGGAGGGCCATGATTCCTGTGCCCATGACAATGATGGAGAGATCATGCACCTCTATCATCCTAATGCCATCATCGGTATCCCATCCCCCTCCTCCACCCATTGTAATGACCTAGCCATTCCCCTCTTCCTCCTCCTCCTCTGGCCTTTTCTTATTTACGATAGTAATGACCCAACCCCCTCCCTTCCTTCCTCCACCTTCGACAAACCTATTATCATCTCTGCCCACTAACATCAAGGCTTTTTTCGAGGGATGAGGGAGGGCATTTAAAAAAATCTATGAGATTTGTTTCGAAAGTATTGTTAGCTCAGTGTGTTTTTCATATTATAAGCAACTATGATATTGTTCCAAAAAAAAAATCTGTATCTCATGTTCTACTCCACCGCAATATTATTTTCACATATAGAGAATTGCCTTATTACAGTATATATCTATCAGTTCATCCTTCTTGATTAAGGAGTTTTTGCAAACCATTAAGGAAAACTTTTCATCTACTATCAAAAAGTCAGAAGCTCTTTGTGTTGTTATATGGCATATAATATTTAGCTAGCAAAGAATACCCATATATTCTAAAACTTTAGGCTAAGTGTTATTTTGATTCTTCTAAAAGCTCTAGCTCACGCTCGAGAGTTTCATCGGTTGGCTATCAGTACGGGATATTTGACATCAAAAAAATCTATGGCTCTTCTTTTGCAGTTTCCAAATTCTTTAAATTAATATTTTTTTTAGAAGCTACTAGTCTATTTCTTAAGATTAATTTTGATGGCAGCTTGCATAGTCAAGGCAGTATTAGTGAAGTCTGACTTCATTATTCGAAGTGCTATTAAAAAATTTATTGCC
Organism: Elaeis oleifera; assembly: GCA_000441515.1. Classification (NCBI taxonomy): domain Eukaryota; kingdom Viridiplantae; phylum Streptophyta; class Magnoliopsida; order Arecales; family Arecaceae; genus Elaeis; species Elaeis oleifera. Next base: position 754,424 of record KE504741.1, read on the forward strand.
GTTAGAGGTGTTTAAATTATTGATACTACAGTTTCTATGGTAGAATTGCATATTGTTTGAAAAGGTTTGATATATATTGTCTATAGATTATAAGCTTCACAAATTTGGGTGGAAGATGATTCTATAATAATTATTAAATAACTTTTTGATCGATTGTTTGATGATAATATGCGTATCTGTTACTATAAGATTATTGAATGTTGAGATATAATATGACTACTGTTCAAATTTTGCATGTATTTTAGGAGACCAATAATACTGTCGACTAGATGATTTTTTACATGATCGAATATTTTGAATTAATATTATGAGATTCTATGATTGATTTATTTATTAATTTTAGATATTTATTTTTTGATTCTCAAAATATATTTACTCATGCTTAATTTAATGTAATACATTTGTTAGCAGGAAAAAAAAAGATTCCGAGGTGATGAAGTTCGACTTAATTACCAAAATCTGCCATCCATTTGAACACTAAAAAATTCTGAAGTTTAATATATTTTCCGTCCTAGCCATGTCATTTTATTAAATTCTCGGCATCTGGCTCCGCCTTTGATTGGAGCTCCTCAGGGCCGACATCCCTGACCCTGGCCTCCGCATTACGTGCATCAGGTGCAATCGCACCACGTGAAATCTCACGATGGATAACATGCCACGCTATCCCTGTATTTCACCGGTTTCCGATTGCGTGCTATCCACCGTGCATATGCTTCCGGATTTATCCTGCTCCACTTGCACCCGGCGCATGCAACAATTTCTCCTGCATGCCAAATCCCATGGTGGATGGCCTGCCACATTAACCCTTGCATCACCAAGTCCCGACCGCGCGTTATCCACCGTCAACATGCATCAGCAATTTCCGATTGCGCGTTATCTACCGTGGATCTGCCTTTGGTCCACTTGGACCTGGTCCATGCTCTCAAGGAAGATAAACAACAGCAGTTTACGATTCGTTTAATTTTGGAAAACAGTGAACCAAATAAATTAGAACCCAAACCGGTAGCGAAATCCAGAGGCCTTCTCGTGCGCTACCCCTAGGGTTTCCTCCTCGTTGTTCTTAAATCCCTCTCCTCCCATTTCCTTTCTCTGTCCTCCCCCCCTACTCTACTCTGTGGGTTTCCCCTAATCGATGGATTCCCCTCGATGATTAGGGTTTTCTATGTAAGATCGCTGTGTCGTCGCCGTCCTCCATGTTAGGGTTTCCATAGATCAGTCGCTGATCGCAAATTTCCCTCTTTTTTTCTCTCTGAAAAGCGATTGCTTGGGTAAATCTGTATCATCAGATCGTCGGAATGGCGGGACCGAGGCAGTCGAAGAGGGTCTCTTGGGCCCCGGCCGTGAAGTTGTGTCAGGTAATCCGACTCATGCAAACGGAATCCGAATCCTTCACTGTTTTTCAAGTTTATATTAGTATGTGGATGTGAGGTTTGACCCATCTCAATGGATTTTGATGGTTTGGATTCATCAAATGAATCCCCCTTCTTGTAGACCCATTTCTAGATTCTCTGCTATTGCTTTATTTGAATCCAGTGGTTAGACTTTTGTTTTCTGTTTATTTGCCCTCTGTTGATGCTGTTATCTGGATTTCCTTGTCACCCCTGTTCACATAGCCTTCTGCTTCCTTTTGGTTTTTGATTTGGATTTCTTCGAATCATATTGGTTGTTAATTTATTTTTACCCGTTCAATTGTTGATTAACTTGTTTTGTGGCAAGGATGATAGTGTGGGTTCGTTTTATGGATTCTTTCAATTAGTTCGAGGTGTGTTTGAAGCCCTTGGGCAGATTGATCTTCTGTAGTCGAATTCATTGGATTACTCCATGTCGAATTCATTGGATTACTCCATGGCTGATGGCTGATGGGGTATGCTTGTTTTGGAGATTTAAGGGTGTCGGTTACCCCATGCTTGGTACCTTGCGCCTGACTTGCTTTGTTTGTCCTTTTTAGTCCTTTTTGTGGGGGCTTTTGTTATTTCCTCTTCTTCTTTCGTTGTCTTTGAATCGATTTCTTCAACTTATTCGGAGGGGGAAATGCTTTAGTGTGATGATTAAAGAAAACTAACTGTCAATTAATAAATTTTAATGTCACAGGTGATAAAAAAATTCCCTCCTTCGGAGTGGTTATAAAAAGAGGCTACTACCACTTATTCAATCAAGAACTTAATGGTTGAGATTATTCGGTACAGTTGCTGGGGTATGGTTACCAAGAGTTGGATGGAATATTGGGATTCACAATTAATTGCATTCTTTTGCATTTGGCATTCCGCTAATGGAACTAATTTCCTAGTGGATTAATTTACACACATCGGTTCAACATTTTTAGTTTTAATTCTCAAAAAACATTTACTCATTGATAGAAGTGAATAATCCGCATCGGTGACCAAACTAATAATGGTTAAATTGTGAAATGGGATTTAATCACTTAACTGTACTGATTTTCATGAAAGTCGTATTTTAACAAAATCCAAATGCAGTAATACGGTATAAAAAGAACAATGCTGTGTGATGTCTGGATGGATATAATGCCAATGTTTTTGATCTTAGAATGGATAATTAGCGATGATCAAGATTGAGAAATAAATAGAATATAATAAACTGGTTGCTTTACATACAAGATTTATGCTGTAAAATATGATAATATATGTGGTAAGATGATGAATTTGGCCATAAAATTTCTCTCATAACATATAAAAATCTTATATTGAACGGTAATACTCCTTAAAAAAGTTGAAAGTTCCAAGAATCTTGCAGCTCTTGAGGGAAGGGATATCATCTCAAGTACTTTTGAGGATGTGGATTTGTGTAATCTACGTACCGTCTTATTGGATGTATTTATTTATCTAGCTTGGAAGCAAGTGCATTAGCCAGTTGGAGCTATCTGTTAGGTCTATTAATGTATGATAACAATAAGTGCAAGAGATTCAACATTTTGAGTTGATAATTGCCGGTTTAATCAACTTTCAAGGTGTCAATTAAATCTTGTTGCATGCCAAATTCCATTTTAACATTCACATCTTAAGTAGTCAAAAAGAAAGAAGTAAATACAGTGCACATCCAAAAAAGAACTCCTTCGACATAAATATTTTGAATATCCAAAACTGTATCAGAAATGAATTTTAGTAAACCCTATGTGGTGCAATTTAGCTAATTTGTCACAAGCTTATATGAAGAGCAGGCAGCATATTTGGCAATTTGGAGCTGGACCCTGAAAATATTTATAAGTAAGAAGTCAATAGTACTTCATGGTGAGATTTTTGTAAGTCTATCCAAATGACAAACAATTGAATAAGCAGCAGTATAGCTGCACCTTGATATCTTGCTCATGTGATGCTGCATTGAGAGTGGCAGAGCAGTTCAAGCATTCAAAGTATTACCAGTGAAGATCCGCACAAGAAAAAGAGGTGGTCCTGTTCAACATTAATTATGGTGCAGCCTGTAATATTTAAGAAACTCAATCGTTGAACCACATCATGCTATCAGTTCTACTAGCTTGTGACCACATAAACAGATATATATACTTGGCATCAGAATCATCCTCATTCTAAACAACTAAGACTTGATGCCTACAACGTGTTTGAGCACTTTTTAAAAGAAACATGGTAAATCATGTGATGTTGAGATATGTGATGGTCAGAGAATATAGATCTAGTTTGCACCATGAGATGGCTGAAGTTTAGCTAATGGCTTCAAAAATTCCATTCTCCATATGGTAAGGGTTTTATCAGAAATATTGAAGCATTTGAATCTGCTCTAACAAAATGCTGGTTTGGAAATCTGAATAAAGAACATTACCTAATAGCTTCTACAGATCTAAAATATTTTGAGCTCCAATGGAATCCATTTGAAAGATAACCATCAAGAGATTTAGTCACAGCTGCTTTATGTACTTCTGAATTTAGGTCCTTTTTCTTCTTCTTCTTTTTTTCTTTTTTGGAGGTGGGGGTTTGTGTTGGTTGGGGGGGG
>KE504741.1:766806-784865 GCA_000441515.1 Elaeis oleifera
TATATATNTATATATGTATATATATTGTGTGTGTGTGTGTATATATATATATATATATATATAGAGAGAGAGAGAGAGAGAGAGATGGGTCTTAGGGCTTTGGGGATGGGGGCTTCATCACTTCAGGGAGTCATAGGGCTTCGAAACCACCATCAAGTGAGAGAGAATCGAGGCTTAAGAAACAATGCAGCTCTTATATATACCGTACTGACCATCTAAACCATGTCAGTAACTGACTGGTCTGATTCAATATGCCTCAAACTGGCTGCTTTGGTTAATCTTGCTTATGTGACTTATGATGTTATCAATTCTTTATGATTATTAGCACTCTTATTTATTAAACTTGTTGACCCACTAGAGTAGATTGCACTCAACTATTTGCAACTTGGGTGGGTTGGGTCTGGTTGTAAGTTAATTACAATTGAATGAATGTCACCTGTATTTCTACCAACTATAACTCAACCCAACTCAACCTTGGATTGAGATTCCAACTCAACCTAAGCTAACTCCATCTTAAGCTATTTTGGATTTGCCTGGGTTACAAATAGTGGCAAACATGTATTTCATTGACTTTGTAGGGCCAAATATGTCTATATGTAACACATTCATACACAAGTACATGTCATGTATATTCTGAAGGTTGGATGCTAAGTCGGGTTTCAGTTTGCTCCTAAGTCCTAACCCAACTTCACCTAATGTTGGCTGGAGATTTTGAATTCAAGCTCATCCTAGTTTCTTAAAATCTCAACTCAATGTAGCATTACAAGCGTGTAAGCTGGTTAGGTTCTAGTTGGGACCAAGCAAAGTTGCAGCACTAGCACTCAAGCACATTTGCATGTGTTATTGCAGCTAGGTGCCTGCCTTTCAAGTTTGGCATGGTGCTTGTGCAGCCATGTTGTTTAGATACCTATGTGGTCCCTAGATAAACCATCTTGTAACTAGCGGTTGGTTTCTTTTGGGAGCAAAACGAACTATGAGGAGAAGGAAAGGAAGAAGAAAACACAATCGAATGGGGAAGATTAATTCTATGCAAGAACAAAAGAATGGAAAGCCAAATGAGTAGGCGAAGAAGATAAAGATGTGAGTAAAGGAATATGAAAGAGGAAAAATGTGGAAAAGACTGAAGAAGGGAAAGAAAGGAGTGGAGAAGATTGAACTCTGATAGGTGGATGAGATGGCTTCTAGTGGGCATGTGTACGGTAGAATAGTTGATTGGTGGGACTACTTCCATTGGGTATGCGGATATAGTATAATGAATTAATGGGAGGGATGGTTTCCATTGGGCATGTGGACAAGGTTTACGTCCCAATGGATGGGGGGCATCTTGGCCGTCCAACGCCATTTGTGTGAGAAAATGGGACCGGGATGGGCTTGGGACTCCGAGACCCATCCACACAGTGAGAGAAGAAGAAAGAGGAAAGAAGAAAAGAAGGGGAGAAAGATGGAGGATATCCATCAGGATGCATGATCGGGACTGTTGTTGGGACGAGACAGGATGGGAAAATAGGATATCCCGTTCCATGGAGAAACTAGGACACCTTTGTCCCATAGGATTTAAAACCTTGCATATGGGTAAGGACTAAAGTATAATAATTGATTTATGAGAAAAAATGAGAAGTATGCAAACAAGATGGATAGGTGGAATCAGGGTTCACAATCTTGGCACCGGATTGCATACTTGTAGGAGACCATTATGGTATGGTACTCGTACATATCAGCACACTCAAAAATTATATCTTTTTGCTTTTTTTGCTTTTTAAGCTTTCTTTATTTAGTTTTGAGTGGAAAATAGAGTTTTGTGAGTTTGTTTTTGATGTTTAAACGTAATATACTTAATTTTTGAAGTTATATGTCTAAAAAATGGCGTGACTATATAATGCATGTTAATTTAACTGAATATAACAATAAAAATGTAAAATACTTGAATATTGGAAATACAATGTACATGTATCTGTTCAATTCCAAGTTGAGTGTTACTGTCCCTCATACATGTTTGGGTGATGTTGGTAGCTAAGCCTTGGGACTTGACTCCAGCCTTGGCATTGCACTTTTATTTAAAGTTGGGCTGTTATTCAAGAAGCAATTAATATGCCAAAGATTAATCAAATCGTTGTCAAAGAAAGACAGCATATGTGCGCTAGACATGCAGCATGATACTAATTTTTGTAATCAAACATCTCCATTATTTTTCTATTAATTTGTTATCTAAGAATATATTTTTGGTAATAAATAAATAATATAATTAACAAAAAATTATACCATTGCATAGATCTAATTAAGATCTACGGCACAAAAATCATGCCAAAATACGAAACTTTGGCATGAATTTTCCTTTTTTTTATTTTTCCCACTTATGGTATGTAATAGAGGAAGAAAATAGAAGGGGGAAGTGCCTGGATCAAAGGAACAACTCACCCTTTCGCTTCCCTTACATATTGGTTCAAATAATTATAGATAATATAAATGACATGAGGCATACAACACTTGGGCCTCTCCAAAGCACCAATTGCCTTTGTTGAGAATTAGTGAACTCAAGGCTTCAAGCATGCAAGGGTAAAAGTAATAACACCTTACATTTTATCTTGATTTGCAAATATCTCCTGCATCTTCACTTACTGTAAAGTCAACCTTACATTTTTCAATTTGTTGCAATGTCCCCTACTGACCACCCAATTTAGCTAAGAGCTTACCGTTGGTGCTTAGGTGGCAAATTATTTAGAGTTGGATGGTTGATGTGGATTTGTTGGGTCATTTTAAAATGAGATGGAATATGACATGAACTTAAAAGAGTTAAAAGACCAAAATATCCAATCCCTAATCTTAACCTCATCTCCTCTCCTAACTCTTCTTCTACCCTCGCTAACAACTCCCCGGCCACCGCCACTCCCACCCCTATTCCCCTAGCCGTTGTCGTCGCCATAACCACCGCACTACCACCCCCTCTCTCTTCGTCATCTTTTCCTCTCCTAACTACTCTCCTCTCTCTCCCTTCTCTTCTCCTCTCTATCCAATTTATTCTTGCTGAGAGGGTTAAAGAACCCCCACCTATTGGTAAGATGAGAGTAACTGCTAACAAAGAAATGAAAGAAGTTGATAAAAAATAACTGCGAGGGGGGGGGAGAAAATGAGGTAACGTAGTGAACATGTTGAAGTATCAAGCCATCTTTATCTTTTTTTGATGCATGCTTGCAACAGCTTTAATCTCTCCCACCATTTCTCCGGTGATCTGTTGAGTAAATAGAGTTAATCATAGTTAAAGGTGGATGGCATTTGAGTGAAAAATAAGTGTGTTGTCAAGAATTAGACCTCCTTGTCCATTAGAGTCCTTAGAATAATCTTGAAATGAATGAAGATTTTATAAGAGAAGAATCAAAAAGGAAGAAAAAGATGAATCAATGAACACATAGGAGAAATAAAGTAGTTAGATGGAAAAAAAGGGCAACTTCTTAGCCAATAACATGGCCAACTCCATTATGGATGGCTCCAGAGACAAGGCTTATAGACCAATGCTCCCACCTCCATAACCAAATCCACCTTCCTCACCGCCTATGCAACACTTGTTTGATCAACCATCTAATCTAAACCAATAAAAATAGAAACTGGAAGCGAGACACAAAAAAATGGAAAAATGGAATCCAAAATGTCTACTTAGAAAGAGAGGGAGAAGAGGAGAAGGGATAGAGAAGAGGAAAGAGAGGGAGAGGGAAAATAGGATAAAGAGAGAGGAGAAGAAGAGAATGGGGTTGGGGCACCAGCTGCCGGATGAAGGGGGGTGGCCGAGGGAATGAGAGAGAAGAGAAGGGAGAGAGAAGAGGAGGAAAGAGAGGCGAGGTTAAAAAGATAGAAAGAGGACAGGACGGTGGTGGGGCGGGGCGGGGGTCAGGGGATCGCTGTTAAGAGTTGGAGATGGTTAGGGAAGGAGATGAGGTTAAGATTAGGATTTGGATATTTTGATCTTTTAACTCTTTTGAGTCTACGTCATATTCCAGCTCATTTTAAAATGGCCCAACAAATCCACATCAACTATCCAACTCTAAATAATTTCACGTAGGCTCTAACAACAATCTCTTGCCTAAATTGGATGGTCAGTGGGGACATTGCAACAAATTGGAAAATGTAAAGTTAACATTATGGCAATTGGAGATATAGGGGATATTTGCAACTCGAGATAAAATGCTGGGTGTTATTTACTTTTTACTCTTTTTTTGAGGCATGGTCATCATTTTAACAATCAACAAAATTATAAGCAGATTTTTTCTTTATTATCAATTACTTATTATATAAGAATAGAAATAGTTGCATTTCTCTTTCTTGCCTTAAAACTCTTTGCATGGGGGGCATTCTTTACCTTCAAAAAGTGTAAGCGTTGGTCAGTGACCCTGAAACAAACCCTTGAGGCTGCTTTCTTGCTTGGCCTTAGAAAGAACCTTTTGAGCTTTAACACTTTCTTTTAATGTTCTTAATCTATTAGAAACAAGTGTTCTTTGAAAGCTGAAAGAAACATTACAATGAAATATTTGACATCTGAAATTCAATCATAGTCTTGCATGGTTTAGTGGGTTGTCATGGGGTTCTTAGTATCAGCTTGTTTTTTTAAATCAAAAAATGTGAATATATCATCAACAATCAGCTCCATGATCCAATTACGTTAATTGCATTAAAATCTTCTTATGATGAGAAATGCTCATTTTATTTATTTTCAAAAAATGAGCATCATTTTTAGACTATCATATTGAGGAACTCTGTGTGTATATGTGTGTCTGTATACATGTATATGTCCTTTTTTAGAAATGCATTGATTAAAGCTATTCATGTTGTCTATAAACTTATTTGAAGGGTAAAATTGACCAAAAGGTTAAGTTTTTTGTAAACTTAGTTGATCATATAATCAACATGATGTCTCTGTGTGTGGAAATGCATTTATAAATGGTTTATTAGTTGAGATATATGCTGGAAGATAAACAGAAAGCGTAAATTGAGTATGGCAATGTGGAGCACTTTTTAGCTTTATTTATTATTTTATAAAGATGCTGAATTTCGCTTCTTGGAAGTGCAAACAATGTCAGATTGGATTGGTTTTCCTTCTTATTGAGGCAGATAGCACTTACAAAAATATATAATTTTTTGCCTAGATTTTCCTCCCTTCCAATCAATATCTTAAACTATTAAAATGGCTTAATTTCCCAAATTTTCAATTCCCATAATGACCATTGTTAGTTATGTTTCTCTTAGATGTTTGAACCAAGGTTCACTGTTTCGGTGCCGGACTCCATAACAGTACCATCCTATTACAATGTCGATATATGGTATGGTACAAAATGACGGGGCATATATAGTGTCAATATGATATTGGATTGCATACAAATTTGGTATAGTATTGATCGATATAGCAAACCTTACTTTGAACCATGGAATGCCGTACCGCCCCGTACCGCCCGTATCGTACCATACCGGTCTCGTATCGGTACGCCATACCGAAGTGTACCGACATTACCGTACCGTACCGAATCGCGTACCGACATTAAACAGAATTTCACCGGTACGGGTCCGGTACCGGTACGGCAAACCTTGCTTTGAACCATGTTAAACTTCTAGAAATGGTTCTCAATATTGCTGGATTGTGATGAGTCCCGGGGGAAGAGGGGGGTTGGGGGTCAATAATCCAATAAGGAACTCTGTTTGAGTTGAAATTTATGATTGTATGCCTAATAAGATTTCCACATCCAAATTCTAAATTCATAGTCATTTATTGGTTATAGCAATACTTATCTAGACTAGAACATAAAATACCAAATAAATTTTGAATAATTTTACGAGAGCTATATTATCATCTAATTGATGTTAAAATTGTTTAAAATTTATCTTATGTCTAAAATAGCCACATGCTAAGTGGGCATCTGCATTATACGTAGTATATATAAATGGTTTTCATTTCACTTTGATGAAAATCTTAAAGGGGTTAGAATGGGGCAGGAGATGGAATTGGTTAAAAGAAAAAAAACTGCATTGGAGAAGGAAGAATAGAATGAAGAAGAGTAAAATAATAGTGGAAAATTGACTTTTATAAGGAATGAATCACCATAATATGAAGACAAGGCAGAGGAATCTTCTCGGAGAAAAGGGAGAATATAGTCAGGGATGAAAAAGTTGAGGGAAAATGATCTTGTGGTGTCCAACTGTCCATTGAAACACAAAACAAACTTGAAAATTGAAATTATTTTTTTCCAGGAAATGATAATCCAATCATGTTATCATGTTACGTTCACCCTACAATCATACCTATAACCATATCCTAATGCAAAGATAAGAAGATAAGTACTTAAACATATGTTGACTGAGCATACAATTGTCTAATCTATAACTTATGAACATCAAGAGGTTACAACAATGCAATGACTTTGAGTTGATTCTATTAGTCATAATTAGATTCGAACATGATTTTTCAAGCTTGTGAATTTTTTTTTGTGGTCAAGGAGATGGAAACAACCAGAGTTACAAATACAAAACAAATAGCTTATTGGTTCAAAAACTTGGATCTAAGCATCAAGTGGCATATTCAAGGCGTTTGGAGGTGCAAAATTAACTCTGGCTGAATTTTCTATTTGGGAGTAGTGATTCAATATGAGATGTGCAGTAAATCAGTTGGCTTGTCCACATGGATTCATCCGTGGGACATGAAACCCTCATTCACATTCATGTTTAGTAATTTTGTTTTGTGCATTCTCTGATATAATAAACTGAAACAACTAAATTGTCCTATATCTATCTTGATCACATGATATTGGCAGCGACTCTCTATTTGAAGATGGAAGTTCCAGTAGTTGCCTGTTGGCACCTGATCTCCAACTTGCGTATGTTGCCCAACCTAGGTGCTAGAAGGAACCTAAGGAGTATTCAAATTTCCTTGTTGAATTGATCTTCTCTTGACCAGATGACAATAACAACTCTGTAAAAGAATGAATTGGTCTAGTAACGAAAGGCATACTAGCAAAATGATACATATTTCTGCTCGATGGTTGTCAGCTTTGAATTCCCATTCTGTCCTTGTATGTGTATTTGATGGCCATCTAATGGGACAACGCATAGATGAGATCTTTATTGCCACAATAGGACCTTTCTGGTCTTGGCAATGGTAGTCTTTAGAAAAAAATATGTGGAGGATAACAAAAGTAGAAAAATGTTGCAATTCTTCAGAAGATTTCACATTTTGCAATACACTATAGAAGAAGTGAGGCGGAGTTACAAAAGAATTCCATCTTGGAGCGGAGATGAAACATATTTCCTGACAAAGCAATTTAGTTTCAAATTCTGAAGCCAATATGTCATTGAAATTGTCATCATCATCATCATCATCATCATTATTTGATCTTAATCCCATGCTTTAAAGAACTTTTTAATGTGGCCTCCTATTGCCTTTTAGTAGGAAATTATAGAGTTTGATTTAGCAGATGACTCAAGTGGGTTTATCTGGCTCTTCAAAGTTGCAGATTCTATATGGTGTTGTATATGTAGGGTCGAGATCTAATGTTCCAAAGTTAGCATTCTGAAAGTCGGTGCCACCAAAGAATGAGACTTTTGCTCTTATGAATTGCTGTTAGTTATGCTTGCATTGGGGGGGATGTTTCTTGGTCATCAAATTGATGCATTTAATGTACCTATTTTCCTTGCATTGAATGTTTCACTTTTTGGTGCAACAAATGCATTGGTTAATCCTGCATGGAAATCTGTCTAGTGCAATACACATGGGATAGAAATATTGTTTCTCATTTGGGGCAACATTTGGAGTTGGTCCAGTGGAAGCCTTGTAGCTAGCCGTCCCCTGCCAACACAGGCACACACTGAGGAGTGAGAGAAGAAAGCTAGAACCATTTTTTAGGAGTGTTCGACTCCGGCAAATTCCCAAGAAATCAGTAGTTCCCTTAAAATGACAATTCACATATCCATACCATTGATCATGATCTCCAATATCTAAATTGCCTGGAACTGAATGCTTCCAATTATCCAGAGTGTTTAAAAATCTTGGCATGGGAACACTTGTGCAATATAATTTGTAAAACAAAATATATTACTTCAGAAAATATACTAAAGACTAGCATAAATTGACAGTCAGTAACATTTTTCAATAGAGAACTTCACCATAAATATTCTGAAAGTCAGTAGGCTATAGGTTCGACGCTTCACCGTAAAACCTAAATTTACTAGTATTTTGTGGTAATATAGTTGAGAATTAAGTGCCATCAATTGTTATGATGTTTCTTGAATCCTTGAAAAAAATGGAAACATGCAAATGCTGACACTTCTCTGAGTATGATAATTCATTTTTTCAACATTGCTTTGTCTTGTGTTGTTGTGGACCTATGGAGTGATATTGAAGGCCTTCCATGTTTTAAGAGTATTGAAGGCCTCCATCCCCCTCCGCCTGCAGCCGCCCCTGCCCACCACCCACCTCCTCCCACCCTTCCTGTTCTTTGGCATATTTGGCACATGTATACTTTCCTCCATGGTAATAACCGTAGATGATTGTTGATTCCTGAACTTTATGGGGTCATATCTGATGCACTCTTGTGCTCAAGGAACAGTCATATATGATTTATGGTAGGGCTCAAGGTAAGTCAAACTGGTACTGGGGCTTATGTCGGTTGGTGACTGGCATGATATGGAATGAGTCCATACCACCTGTGTTGGGGAATTTTGTGCTCCTTTTTTTATTTCAGATTTTGAACTGAAGTCAGCAAATGGTTTACCAAGTTCAATTCAAAATTGCAAACTAAAAAGGTTTGAAATCACTCTACCTTGTTCTGAAACGAAGATGGTGGGAGAGAGAGAGGGGTGAGAGAGGAGAGAGAGGAAGAGAGAGGTGGCACAGGTGGGGGGGAGAGGGAGAGAGGAAAAGGAGATAGAGAGGGCTCGAAAGCCCTCATCATTAGGGATGCAGGGCTCAAAACCCTAACCCTAACCGTGTGTGTGAGAAAGGAGGGGGGGGGGTGGTAGCTTTGATGCCAGTGGGGGAGAGCGAGAAGCATTGAGGTCCGAGCATGAGGGGAGGTGAGGTTTTGTGAGTGCAAAGAGAGGCAAGAGTCGCTAATCGAGCAAAAATCCTGCAGACGGGGGCATTTTATGGCCGAACCGAATGCATAGTTTGAACTGTGCTAGTAGCTGACTTGTCTGGTTCATTGTGCCTTGAACTGGCCGGTTTAGTGTGATTCGGCTTTGGTGGGCTTGTTATAAACACATACTGTTCGAACTTCCCTGGAACTTTAGAGTTTAGCAGACGGTGACTGCATACTGTGATATTGATGATTTGACCTCATATGGTGTACACATTTAGGTTCTCAGCTTGGACTGATTTCTACCTTGTGTGTCTATTTTGTATCTATCTTTCATTGCGGGATCATATGGTGCTTGGTTTATCTTATTTGCTCCAAAGTATTCTGATGCTTCTTCAGTCCTTTTGGGCTCAAACCACTTGAATTTGAAATGATCACCATTTCTCTTATCTAGAATTCGTTTTCTTATTCCCATTCTCGTTATGTTCTTCCCCTCATTCCTGTTGCTGATGCTGCTGTTGTATCATCTGTGCAACTTAAATTTTAATGCTTAATAAGTTTATCACATAATTTGCTTTCTTTGGAATAGGTAAGATTATTTTTATCAGAGGATGCCCCTTCTCAATCTGGATTGGGAGCCCAAGACCATCTGCAAGCAAAGGCTTCTTGGCTCTTGCATGCTACAGGGATGGGCTCTGATGATTCCATACCCCTGGTTTTGAAGCACGTCATCCCTCCTACCAGTACAACCAGACATTTCACAAATTCCTCTGATCAAGTGGAAGTGCCCTGCCAAGTAAGTTTATGTTTTTTGGATTTTTCAGTTAGGACTTTTTGATAGAGCCTGAAACTCATTCACCAGAAATTGATTATTGGAATTACAACGTCTTTCTCCTCTTGTAGATAGTATTGAATCCAGAATGGCTAGTGGTTGCTGGAGGGAAAGTGAAGAGGTGGCTGTAGAGAATCAGAGACAACTGGGAGTGCTTGAAGCCATTTATCCACGCCATTCTGCCATTCCTCCAACGTAAGCTGCCTCGTATTCTTGCAAGTTAAATCTTATGCATTCTCCTCATTTTCCTTAACAGACTATTCCATGTATATTTAGGCCATTTGTTCTTCCGAGGTCCAAAACTCATATTATGATGATTCCCAAACTTCTCTCATACCCATAATTCCCATTGAAGATGAAGATACATCAGAGCAGCAATTAGAGGCACCTATACTGATTGATGCATCTGTCCAATTCCAACGGCCAGAGATACAGAAGAAATTGGTGGACATTGGAACATTGCATATATTGCCTGATCTCAGGCCTGCTATGGAGCAGTCACAGAACAATGCAGTGCCCCAGGCTCCAACTCTGCCACCTGGTGAGAAACCAACAATTGGGGCTGTACCCGGTGCAGAGCCTGATGTTGTAGCTGCTGCTGCTGCTGCTTTCACTGCTATCATGAAAAGCAGCGAAGAGGGAAGCCTGATCGACCCTGACCTTCTCATTAAGATACTCAACAACCCCAGCATGATGGAAAGTTGGTGGCCGAGTATGGAGTTCCTAACAAGTTCAGCTGCCTATGGCTCCTGTGTCAGCACCGCCATCTCTGCCAGCTCAATCAACTGCATCAGCTCCACCTCTGCCACCTCCCCATATCAACATCGCTATCCCCATCCCCTTGTCAAACCAACGAAGCACACCGATGTATCCCATGCCAAATGTGGTGCCATCCCCAGCTTTGAGTAGACAGCCTTCTCCTGTTACTCCAATACCTGCGAAGTTCTCTTCAAGTGCCCCTCCAGTGAAAGATGTAAACTACTACAAGAGTTTGATCCAGCAGCATGGAGGGAGAAGCAAGAAACTCTAGATCGGAATCCACTGCAGTATGCTGGTTACAAGAGTAATTTTGTGGGTGTGAATGGTTTGAATATAGCCAGACATGTCTCTATGAGGCCAAATGATGTGAAGCCCAAGATTCCAAAGCCTTGTGCTTTCTTTAACACCCCCAAAGGGTGCAGACATGGAGCTAGCTGCTTATATCAGCATGATTCATCAATTTCTCAGCGGGTCGAGCACCCAAAGGGATCAAAAAAAATCAAATTAGACAGAGGAATAGCTGGTGGAAACTAATGTGCTGTAAACCTTTTTGTCGTTTTTCGTTCTTTATGTTCATTCATCTCTCAGTATATATCATCTGTTGGTCCTTTCCAGTTTTTTGTAGCTTGTTTCAAATAGATAACTTTCTTCTTCGCAATGAAAAGAACCAAAAAAAAATCTTATCAATGGGATTCCATGGTTGTTGAAATCCGTGTGATTTGCTGTAATGAATAGCAAGTTCGATTCGCTTTTTCTGTGACTAAACAAGGATTGGTTACAGCCATAACCGGATTTATGTTCTGTCCTGCTCAGAGTCAGAGGTTCAATTACCATTTGAATAATCTATAGGCTCGTATGGTAAAAATACCAACATACCGTCGGTTACAACACTCTTTTACATCCAAGAGAAGGTCGACTGGCTAGCGTGTCAAAGGATTTTAGGCAACTTCTCTACCAGGCTGTTTCCATTTATACTTGCTTTCAGAGGCAATTGCCAACCTTTCAACTGGTGGCAGCTGCTGGTAACCGGAGCGAGTGCGACTTTGCCAAATGCACCACTTGCATGCGACCAACGTGATCTCAAGTTAGGGAGCCAACCACCTTTGAAGTAGGATGCTGGCATGTTACCACAATAAAAATAACCTGTGGTTGCAGTGCCGAGGCACCCATGATGATTTTAATATCCATTAAGTATTACAGGTGAATTTCTCATCCTCAGAAGTTGGCAGCAATCCAATGAAAAAGAAAAAAAAAAGTAAGAATAAAAATAATAAAGTATGTTGAGGATGAATATCAAAAGATTTTATTTTTCATACTTCATAGCAGCGTTTCGCTTGAATGCATAGAATAACTCTTGTGCCTGCCAAACAGTTCATTTTTTTTCTGAAAAATGGAATTATTGCCCTCCCTAAGTTTGCCAGAGAATGCGATCTACTTACTTTGTCAGCCAGTGAGAGTCATTACTCAAGGGTAAACCACATGCCACAGGGATTGAATCTTGCAACTAAAGAGTGATTTAAATCTCAGAAAGCAACTTGTTGCTTGTTGACTCAAAATGGCATATAATATAAGTGAACCAATGCCCAATGGAGTGCAAAATAAGATTGATTGCCCATGACTGATATATTGTATGCATGACTTTGGAGGTCATCAATTTTCCTTCTCCCTTATTTTGTTGTAAAATGGACGACCTCAATCTTCAACAAAGAAGATCTTTAAATAGGCCAACTACATGGTCTCACTTTTTATCTTCCAATATCAGAGACTTTCTATTGGATATCAGAAGCATAACTCTAACTTATAAGTTTGATTATACCATGCTTCATCAAGATTGGCTCGTATTAGGCCCAGATGCACGCAGTGCATGTTGAATAGGAATGAAAAAGAGAGAGATGTGGAAGTCGGACACGGATTTTGATTTTTTTTTCTTCTTTTTTTTTTGAAAATCTATATTGCTATCATGAAGTTTAAAATGGGTCCTTTGGAATTCCAAATCTATGAAGACATATGGCGTTGAGACTTTATCGACCATATGATTATGACACAATTAAGCCACAAACTAAAAAAGTCCAATTATATAGATTTTTCTACTTTTAAAAACATCCCTCACACCAAAGACAACTCCCTTGCCTGTGGTATATGGGGATTGGGGCTTTAAATTACAATCTTCTCTTCTATTATACTGACTCCATGATCTAGACCAATCTCTCATTCCATATGGCATGAAGCACTTTCTCAAACCGTGAGTGCTATGCCCCACTAGAAGTTGGCACATGCGATGCATGTGGAGCGTGCAAAAATGGTCTCACGCAAGGACTAGAGTTAGAACAAGTATCACAATCTCCAATGTATCTCTAATTTTTTAATATTCTCTCTATATTAATATTTGGAATACATTTGGGTGATTAAATGATAGGTTGATAGCTATGGTTCAACCGAAGTCATGTTACTTAAAATGACAGTCTACAAAAAAAAAAAAAAATATAGACCGGTAAGGATGGTAATACCTAACCCGTTTAATTTGATGTAACTTGATATAAATCAGATTAAATTCCTTATTTAATAAAATGATGGTACCCAAAATTAATTTTTTTATTAATTTTATAAAAAATATGTTTTCAAGATGATGAATTTTTGATCCACCTATGTCTAACCTAATTTATAGGTAGTTCGACCTCATCTGATAGCGACTTGAATTCCATTCGTATGTCTATATCTCAAATTTAACATGTGCAACTCTCCATCATTTTTCTCAAGAAAATTTGACCTGAATATGCCCATACGACAAAGCTCTTAAAGTAATTATTTGGAATTACGATCCAATCGCATTCCAATTGCAATCACATAAAACTTCATAAAAAAAAACAGCAGTAACCTAGAGTCAGACAAGCACATGGTTTGTATTATTTGGAGGCGTACCGAACGATCCAGTTTCTCCCCCTACGGCCTAATCACGCAAAGTTACCCTCGCATTCCGAGCCGAACTAATGGCGGAAACGTGCGCCCCCAGCTTCCATCCCCCTTCTTCGTAAATAATTACCAAAAAAAAAAAGAAATTATTCACCGCGTTCCCATCGCCCCATAAATACCAACCCCCCCCTCCATTCCCCACACATTCCCATCCCAAATCCCGAATTTTAAACACAAACTAAACCCCCCTCTCCCCGGATCTTAACACCGCTGAACAAAGAACCAATGGCCTCCTCCGACCCCAGCAGCGACTCCGCCGCCGCCCCGCCGGATCGGAATCCAACGGCGCATTGGCCCCGCGATCCCGGCGGCGGTGCCGGAGCGCCGGAAGGTGGCCCTGATCACCGGCATCACCGGCCAGGACGGCTCGTATCTGACCGAATTCCTCCTCCGCAAAGGCTACGAAGTCCACGGCCTGATCCGGCGTTCCTCCAACTTCAACACCGCCCGGCTCGACCACATCTACGTCGACCCCACAACTCCGCCAAGGCCCGCATGAAGCTCCACTACGCCGACCTCTCCGACGCCTCCTCCCTCCGCCGCTGGGTCGACTCCCTCCTCCCCGACGAGGTCTACAACCTCGCCGCCCAGTCCCACGTCGCCGTCTCCTTCGAGATCCCCGACTACACCGCCGACGTCGTCGGCACCGGCTCCCTCCGCCTCCTCGAGGCCGTCCGATCCTCCTCCGCCTCCTCCGGCAAGCCCATCCGCTACTACCAGGCGGGCTCCTCCGAGATGTTCGGCTCCACCCACCGCCACAGTCCGAGTCCTCCCCCTTCCACCCCCGCTCCCCTACGCCGCCGCCAAGGTCGCCGCCCATTGGTACACCGTCAACTACCGCGAGGCCTACGGCCTCTTCGCCTGCAACGGCATCCTCTTCAACCACGAGAGCCCCCGCCGCGGGGAGAACTTCGTCACCCGCAAGATCACCCGCGCCGTCGGCCGCATCCACGTCGGCCTCCAGACCAAGCTTTTCCTGGGGAACCTGTCGGCCGCCCGCGACTGGGGTTCGCTGGGGACTACGTGGAGGCAATGTGGCTGATGCTGCAGCAGGAGGAGCCCGGCGACTATGTCGTCGCCACCGAGGAGTCGCACACCGTCCAGGAGTTCCTCGAGGCGGCCTTCGGGTATGTGGGATTGGATTGGAAGGAGCATGTGGTGATCGACAAGAGGTACTTCCGGCCGCCGAGGTCGATAGCTTGAAGGGGGACTCGTCCAAGGCCAGGAAGCTGCTGGGTGGAAGCCCAAGGTGGGTTCAAGGAGCTGGTCAAGATGATGGTGGACCAGGACGTTGAGCTTGCCAAGAGAGAGAAGGTGCTCGTCGACGCTGGCTACATCGATGCCCAGCAGCAGCCATAGAAATGTCGGTCTCATTCATCCATCAAAATCTCCATTTATGCTTGCATTTAAATTTCAGCATGATTCGTCTAGCTACGGTTATTTTTCTTTTCTTTTTTTCAAATAATATTAATGTTTCTGGGGAAATCTGCATTCCAGGGTTTAAAATTCTGCTGTGATATTTCTTTCTTTGGTCGATCAAATTGATGTTCGTTTCGTTCGTGTAATTTCTTTGTTATTAATACCAAATGTTGTTGTTCTAAAGTGAATCCTGTTTGCTATTATTGATTCATTGATTAGTTAATTCATTGATGCATAATTGCTGGATTTATTACTCTGGGTTTTGTTACAAGATGCATTGTTCATCTGAGAATGGTAGCAGAAAGAATGGATCAGATCTGGTATCATGTACTTGGAGTTTTATTCTATATGGCGACTAAGATTAATTGTACATCTTCTAAAGGACTGAATCTGATCTGATGTATTTGTTCGTGGGCCACTGTAGATCTTGTCCATCCATGGCTCCAAGTGCTTCTTAATCAGAGCACCGCCTGCAGTGTATATCCTATTATAGGTTGTTTGAATGTAGATGGTCTCTTTCAGCTTGGCTTTGTGTGCATTGACATTTTTGTACAGTTCTATCATGGTTGGAACTGACTCTGAGTTGTTATCTGTTGATAATTCGGTGTCATCCTCTGTTCTTGCCTAGGCTTAACTGCAGGTGCTACTCGAAGTCTTTCTATTAGAAAGAATTGGATCGGATCCAATCAGTTGCTGCTGACCCTGAGTTCCACATTGTTCGGTATAAAAGTCTAATGTTTGATGCAGTTCCAAAGTCTCTACCACAAGAAACTTCTTGTTGGTTTGGTTTGTTTTCTTATTTAGAATAATGAATCTTCTTGATTGACCTTACTCTTGTAACTTATGGATGCTGCCATCTCTGATACCACTTTTCAACAACTCTTTTTCTTTATTTCACTTGCTTATTAAATTATTTTGTTATTGGGCACTTTGGATCTCATCAGAGTCTGACGCGTAAACTACATTGCTACATTGCAGTTGCTGTCCAAAAGGATTATTCCCTTTCATCAATGGATGTGTAATTGGCTTGTCTAGTGTGTATGATTTAACAGTAGTAGAGGTGCTTATTTGATGTGATATTCTCTAGTTAGATAAGCAAATGCTGGCTAAATGACATAATATTAGAAATTTTGAGTTTGCTGTTGTGAGATGTGCAGCAGTAAAACATGAGGAGAAAAGGTTTCAAAAATATATCGATCAGTACATAACAGAATGGTTAATGGACAATTTAAGCCTCAAGGGATATGGATGGTGGAGGTAATCAGGTAAGTAATCAGATTTCCATATGATGCAGGGAAAAAGAAAGACGTTAGATATCAAATAAAGGACAAAGGATTAGTTAAATGTATGGGTTGGTGTTACATGTTTTTAGTATGGTAGATTCAGATGTTTTCTAGGTTGGATTGGAAATGATCTGTTGACAGTATGAACAAGCTTAAGAGCAGCTGCAAGTGTTATGAAAAGGAAATGAAAAAAGCAAGGTTCAGGAACTTGGTTGGTTTCAGCTTTGGCCAGACCTATTGAGTTGTAGTTTCAATCGTTCCTGTGGTTTTGAAAGTTCCAGTCTGAGTTCTGGAGTGTGGTTCAAAAGAGACAAGAATGATTAAGAAGAATATAAAAAATGGAGTAAGCCAAGAAACATAGAAAATTTCAGACTATCGTGTCATGTGAATAATGTTGGATGCATGCTTTCAATGTTTTGAGCTGAAAGTTTAATTTATAATAAAATCAAAACTATATCAAAAACTAATGCAAATGCAAAAAAGATCATGTTACACATCATCTCAAAAATTTAATAAATGATTTAGTTGTTTGATAAAGCCTAATTATCAATGCATAACTGTGTGAATATTTTTTTAAAAATCAAATGTAAAAAATAAAGATAATACTAGAGACTAACATTAACTTGACATGCTAGAGAAACTTGAAGTTGGTAGTTTTGTTCCATAATGATGACTGAATTGTTAGGTATTTTTTGGCCAAATTTGCTTAGTGCCCTGGCTTAGGAAGCAAGGGAATTACTTGAAGTTTTCATTTGTTGGGGAGCTGGAGGCTGTGGATCTGCTTACTATGACTAAATGTAGTACATTCAAAAGTAAATACGGGAAGACAATACTCACACAACATGAATGGTTGGTCGGCATTCATGGAGCATGAATTTGTTTGAGTGGGAAGAACTGTTTGATGAAAATTTCTGGTTGGTGAGAAGTAATTTACATTTGAAAACTTCATGTTTAAAAATAAACAACAAATACTAGAGATGAGAAATGCTACTTGAGTTAAAACCCCTTATTTTAACTTTGAAAAATCAAATAGTAGCATAGAATTAAAACTAATTACCTAGATATACTGAAAGAAATGAAGAAATGATCTTGAAATAATAATAATAAAGGCAAATAATGAATAAACACATTATCCAAGGCTAGTTTTTGCTAGATCAGGCTGAAACCTCCCAAACTGGCAGAAACAAACTAAAACTGATGGTAAGTTTGAGCTTGATCTTTTTGAGAAAGTGGAGGGGGTTACACCTTTCCCTCCCCTCAAACCCCAAAATGTGTAGGTGGGAATCAAAATCTTCAGCTTGGTCTTGGCCGAAACTGATTGTTTTGGTTGAATAATGGCTGAAACTTGAAAGAAAAGAGAACAGTTACTTCCTCTCTACCTTTAGAATCATTTTTTGGGAACTTAAGAAGGAGAATGGAGATTTAATGGAGAGTGGTGAAATCTGGTTTCAAAGCACTTGTGAAATTTATATAGTATGTGACGTACTAGTTGGCTGGTAGTTTTCCCCAAGTCTTCAGTGGGATTCTTTATAGTTCAGTTTCACCCCAAGAATTGAGAGTTCTTTCTTAGGATATTATAAACATATTTTTTTCATTGATCCAGCATCTTGTGACAGTTTGAGGACAACCTGAAGAAAGCTGTTTGCAGCACATCCGACTCGGTTGCACCATTGTTTCAGTTGCCTATCTTTGCTCTTGAATGTGGTCTTTCCCTCCTTTTTGCTTCTTTCTTTTTTCTTCTTCTTCTTC
>KE504741.1:784885-807862 GCA_000441515.1 Elaeis oleifera
TCTTCTCTTTTTTTGGAGAATATTCTTGAAATGTCACCATGTTCTTTTTTTTGTGCGTTTATGATCCCTATCCTTGAATCTTCTGCTGTTGAAGAAGCTCAAGTAAACTCTCATCCTTGTTGAACAGAAGAGGTAGTTACTTTCATCCTTTTTTCATAAATTAAAAAAAAAAAAAGCTGGGCAATCATGAATACTTTATTTTTCAAAGCAATTTGAAATTCTACATATATAGCATTTATTGTGCAGACTCTCTCTGGCAGAAAACCATGAAAATAAGCTCCAAAGGAATTCTAAATGGTACTCTTTGAATCATTTTTATCTCAGGCAAAACCCTCACCTTGTTAGCCAGGGATAGTCCTATTTTTGTGAGTCCTTCCCTTTGCCATGCATTAAATATTGACAATCAAGTGACGAGCTGGAACTACTATTTGAGGCTACTTGTATTTTCATTCTGCTTGGCGAAGGCCCTTCGGGTCCTCTTAGAGACAGAATAATGATGTTTTGGTGCCAAGCATACTAATTTAATAGGCTTATTTTACCTAAGATCTGCCAATTCGTCGGTCCAATCAACTTGTCCCTTACCTCTTACCCTCAAATATCACCTAGATAATTTGATGACAGCTCAACTTTTGTGCTTGGTTTTGAGCAGTCTTCGCTCTGCTGCATTAAGAAGTCTTGCTATGATCTTTGGGAACATACATGCTCCTTTTGCACTGAACTAAGTGGCCCCAAACTGTCTAGCTGGAATCATCAGTGTTTGCTGTTTTATTCATCCTCATCAAATTTGAAAAAGTTGAAGTAAGACATATTCTTAGAGAAGTCGATCGTGCTACAGATTGGATGACATCATATGTTGCTGCTTATATAGCATCTACTTTATGATCGGTGGGTTCTGATTTTCCTACTCAATTGTTTGACATTTTTATTTATTATAGACTGGTTTAAATAAATTCCGGTATACCCGAAAAAAAAAAAGGTTTAATATGCTGGTCAGAAAATACAAGGGATCATGATTCATGACTAATGAGTTCTGCTATGAATAATGCTGTGATAGCCAATATTGAGAAAAACAACTCTTTGAAACTTCCGAGATTTGGTAAGAAACATCAGGCGCTTTCTGGTCCCAACCTGTCAAATAGCTGTTTCCTTCTGGAAATAAGATTTCTTGGTAAAAAAAAATTTGTTGTTTTTAATAGTTTTGTTATCATACCACAACATTGCTATTTGCTGCCTGTCGGTGGTGGATATATCTGCTGTTTTTATTCCTCATTTACCTGTTAAATTTCACAATCAATTCTCAATGATCTGATGTGGATGTTCTTGAAGAACAACTTGTTGGCATGCTCCTGAAAACAGGACCACATGATGCTGGTGCTGATCCCAGGCGGGAAAGTTTCACATACTTCCAGCACATATTTTAACTGGTTCATATTTCTATATGATACAGAATTTATACCAATACAAGGTATTTTCTCCTGGAGAAGAATAATATGAGTGAAGAAAACCTGAAGAAGGGTCATCCCTCTGTTGAAAGGCTTGCATCTCAACATAGTTTCGGCTTCAGTTTTTGAATCCAGGATCTGGTAATTGAGCCTAAAGGTTTGATTTAAACAAGGAGCCTCCACGTACTCTTGGCATAATGTTCTCCGATTCCACAACTAATACAATAAGCCTCGCCATCATTTCGTAGATTAATTAATTACCTTTAACTATGCCGCGCTGGTCGTGATTTGACAACCAACCCACCTTGACACGATCAAAATTGAGACATCGAGTGGAACTTGGGCACTTCTCAGGCCAAGTAATATAATACAACATGGTATGAATGGTTCATTTAATTTGTTATACCGTGATCACAGTGAACAGGGGGGCCAATAAGCTACGTGTATACGTAACTAAGTAATTTAAAGATAATAGATTATATTTAATGATTTGAATCAGTAATATAAAATCTCTCTCTCTCTATATATATATATATAGAGAGAGAGAGATGACACGGTCAAGTACCTAACTTGGATAGATTTTAAAATTTTAAATATTGGTAGTAAGATGCATCATCTTGACATCGGTATCATTATCAATTTATTATTATATTTTAAAAAAATAAATTATTCAAGAATATACCTTGAATACTAAATTACATATTAAATTTATGGTAGTAGATCCATAATAAAAAAAATTTTACGATTGTTTCAGAAGAAATGAAACAAAAGATATGATAAAACAAGAACAATTATTGCAGGAGGTTTACCTAATGCTAGATGCAAAGGTACACAATAGATCGATATGAATATCATGAGTTGTCTTATCATAAAACTAATTGGTGCTAATACCTCTTGTTGGGGTAGGTTTCCGTCACTTAGCCGACTATCTGACTTCTCATCTCTGGACCGACTAAAGAAATTATACTGACTAACCGACAATCAACTCGGCTTGGATATACAAAGTTCCCCCAGCTGGGTGGACGTCGGACGGCTTCGCTGACATCTAACCGGCTGAAAGTTGGTCGCCTCTGGTCGGCACCATTCCGACTAAAGTAAATATGCCTCCCATGGCTGCTCAGCCTATAGCCGACTTAATGATCGGTTAATAGCCGACTATGCCCGTCAAAGACGAGGTAGCTCGACAATTTCATCCTACTGACTCGAACAAAATGAACCTCTGCCGACTAACTAAGCATCGAACATGGACATCGTACGACTCTGACAGGCCACATCAAGATCATGTCACTCAGGCACCATACCCTGATTAGCTAACTGTGCGTCATGATGGGATACTACGATCTCATTAAATGCACCCTCAGGATCATTTATTAGGCCCCATGTCCGGTAACGTCTGTCGTCGTGAGCGCGCCGAATAGAAGGCACGCTCGCCGCTGGCACTTAAAGATGCCCACACGACACCATGCGATGTTGTATGACAAGACATGATCGACATAATCGTCTGTCCTCTCATCATTCATTTTGTTCCTTCGATAAATAGAGGTAAGCAGAGACCCCTCAAGGTATGCATAGACGCACAATCTCAATATCCAGAGACTCTTTCACTCTTTTCTCTTAAGCCATCCACTGACTTGAGCATCGGAGGGTTTTTGCTGGAGCCACCTCTGGCAGAATTTATTTTGCAGATCTTCCTTCATTAACATCGAACGGAGCCCAGCACCATCTCACTCTAAACTCTATCATCACTTTTCGTCTTGACTTTGACAGCATGCACCTTCTCCGGCAACAATACCTCATTCATCGACGATCCCACCACCAGTTTCGAGGCGCAACTCCTAGTCGGCTTCCGATTGACTACCGACTATCCATCAGAGTAAGGCCGCAACAGTTTGACACGTCAGGAAGGAGAGAGGTAGCAGGTGATTGGGCAGAGAAAAATTTTCTCTCTCAAGCACCTCCATGGCCAAGACAAGGGCGCAAAATATCTCTGCTGGTTCAGTTCGACGCTCATCGTGGCATGATGTACCTCCGACAATCTGTGGAGAGCCAAGTGCTTCACAATCGTCGGTAATAGTAGATCTTGAGTTTGCTACCCTCATGCAGTAGATAAAAAGTCTGACGGAGGCTGTTCAAGGTCTCCAACAACAACAACAACAACAACAACAATTGGGAGAGGACGCAGCATGTGATGCACCTTCCAGGCATGGTCATTGACCGCGATCTAAACCTACCACTCTATACGGCATTCTCGTCGAGTGAGTCCTTCGCTTTCTCGACGGCCACCACATTCGAAGTCTTAACACACTTTATGTGCCGATTTCGATGATCGCCGGTCTCCACGTTTCTCTTGACAAACTCACTACAAGGGAAAGAGGTCACGGTCCCCTTTGAGATCTTCTTGTTCTGAGGAAGGCTCTACTCCGGGCTTCTCGCGGTATCCTGATATATCGTAACAACAGCTGGACGAGTACGATCGAAAATTGAAGGAGATAGATCGTCATCTAGAACGGCTCCAAACCAACCACCGTGACCCGATCGATGAATTTGGCATCAGCACGAATTCGCCTTTCTCAAAATGGATCCTCAACAAGTCAGTTCCTAGTCGGTTCAAAATACCACAAATCTAGCTATATGATAGCTCCTCAGATCCACTTGATCATCTTGAGAGCTATAAAGCCCTCATGCTTCTACAAGGGGCATCTGATGCCCTCCTCTGCATTGCTTTCCCGATTACGTTTCAAAAAATCATGCGGGCGTGGTACTCGGGGCTACAGTCGGGAAGCATCAATTCTTTCAAACAGTTCGAGCAGCTATTCGTGGCATATTTTGGTACAAACCGAAGAGTGTCCAGAACTACTGACAGCTTTTTCTTATTCGCCAGCAAGATGAAGAATCTTTATAAGAGTTTGTGGTACATTTCAACATCACCACCCTGGAGGTCAAGGACCTCGATCAGACGATGGGCATTGTAGCGATAAAGTGGAGACTTTGAAACTCTAAGTTCACCTACTCTTTGGACAAGACGCTTCCTCGGTCCTACACCAAACTCCTCGAGCGTGTACAAAAGTACATCGCACTGAGGAAGCCACGACTGACCGACGCCAATTCGAGGGAAAGGGCCAGAAGAAGAAGGCAAGAAAGGAAGGAGGCTCCGGAGAGCCTAGCCAGATCTGTGCCGAGAATGAGGCTCCACCTCTCCGACCAAGCCAAAAGCCCAAAAACTTTGTGGGCAAATATGACTCTTACACCCCTCTGACTACTTCTCAATCACAGATTCTAATGGAGATAGAAGGAGAAAGCTTCCTTAATCGACCTCCATCAATGAGGATGAAATCTCATGATCGAAAGCGCTACTGCCGCTTCCATCGCGACCATAGATATAATACAGAAGAGTGCCACCAGCTGAAGAACAAGATCGAGAACCTGGTAAGGTGAAGATATCTTGGAAAGTACGTGTAGGAGCACCCTGCACAGCTGCCTTCCAATCTACCTCATCCGAAATCCGAAGAGCAGACTCACGTCCAACCAACAGCAGGCGTGATCAACATGATCTCGATGGGACCACGACTTCGGAGGGCAGACGACTATGGAAACACTTCCAAGCACCAGCATCCCGACAATGACATCATTTTTACTAAAGCAGATCTGCAAGGAGTCCAGACTCCTCACAATGATGCTATAGTCGTGTCAATGACAATTGCCGATTATGATGTAAAGAAATATCTTATTGATAATAGAAGTTTTACTGATGTGATTTTCTATGATTATTTCTCCTAAATGCAATGGCTTTCTGCCAAACTTCTCAAATCCGTTAATGTTCCTCTAGTCGGGTTTACTGGTGACTCGATCAAAGTGGAGGGTGAGATCAAACTCTCCGTCACAGCTGGGCAACTATCTAGACAATCGATCATTCACCTCAACTTTCTTGTAATCTGGGTTCTGTCCGTCTTTAACGTCATTTTGGGATGGCCCGGATTGAATACATTCCAAGCGGTCGTCTCAACTTATCACCTGCTCGTATGCTTTTCGACAAAAAATGGATCCGATGAGATACGAGGAGATCAACAGTTGGCCCGACAATGCTACTTAACCACTATCAATGGAAAAGATCAGCTGAAACTCTTCTCATCGACGACGGACTGGATCAGAGAGAAATTGAAAGCTGAGGAGAACCCGCAGAATAGCTCATCTCAATTCCCTTATTCGATGGAGACCCAAATAAAATTGTTCAAATTGGATCCTCATTTAGCAAGGAATTGCAAGAGGAGCTGATTGGCTTTCTAAAAAAAAATGCCGATGTCTTTGCTTGGTCTGCCTCTGACATATCGGATATCTCTCCAAAAGTTATTGTCCACTGACTAAACGTTGATCCCAACCACAAGCCAATGAGACAAAAGAAGAGAAGCTTTGCTCCAAAACGACAGAAGCCCATTAATGAAGAGATTGACAAGCTATCGACAGCCGACTTCATCCACGAGGCAACTTATCCAGATTGGCTTGCGAATGTGGTTATGGTCAAAAAAGTAAATGATAAATGGCATATCTCCATCGACTATACTGATTTGAACAAAGCCTGTCCCAAGGACAGCTTTCCTCTCCCTCGAATAGATCAGCTAGTTGACGCGACGGTCGAACATCAGCTACTCATCTTTATGGATGCCTTCTCCGGCTTCAATCAGATCCGAATGGCATCCGAGGATGAGGAGAAGACGGTATTTACACCGAGAAGGGTTTATACTACTACAAAGTCATACCCTTTGACCTCAAGAACGTCGGAGCAACCTATTAGAGACTAGTCAATAAAGTCTTTAAATACCAAATTGGGTGCAACATAGAGGTTTACATCGATGACATGCTCGTAAAAAGTGCTGAAGCTATCCTCCACATCAGCGACCTGACCGAAGCTTTCGATGCCCTGAGAAAGCACCAGATGAAGCTAAACCCGACTAAGTGCGCCTTTGGCATCATCTCAGAAAATTTTTTGATTTTATGGTGACAAAGAGAGGTATCGAGGCCAATCCCGAGAAGAGCAGAGCGGTTTCCAATATGAAACCTCCTGACTCTCGAAAAGACATTCGGAGATTGGCGGGTGAATTGCGTCCTCAAATTGATTTATCTCTAAGTCTGCGAAACAGTGCCTCCTTTTCTTTAAGACCCTCAGGCAAATGAAAGACTTCATCTGGACGGAAGAGTGTCAAAAGTCCTTCGATGAGTTGAAGCAATATCTCAGCTCTCCTCTACTTTTGACTAAACCCAGCACCAGCGATGAATTGCTCATGTATGTAGCAACCACTATAGAAGTCATCAGCTCAGTGCTAGTCCGAGAAGAAGATAAAATGCAAAGGCCCGTCTACTATGTAAGTCGGGTACTGTGCGATACTGAATTGAGATATTTCAAAATTGAGAAAGTTGTCTTTGCAATCATGACTACTATTCGGCAGTTACAGTCCTACTTCCAGGTCCATTCAATAAAAGTTCTCACCGACCTCCCCCTAAGGTCTATACTTCACAGACCCAACACCTCGGGAGAATGATAAAGTGGGTGGTCGAGCTCACTGAGTTCGACCTTTCTTTTATCCCAAGAATATCTATGAAATCCCAGATTCTTGCTGATTTTATCATCGAATGTACCTCAATAGATAATGACCAAGTCAAAAGCAACTCATCGGAGAACATTCAAAAGCCCGCCTGAATTTTGCATGTTGATGGAGCTTCAAATGCTCAAGGATGCGGCACGGGCCTGATCTTGACCAATATTGATGGAATAGTAATCGAATATACTCTTCGATTCAGCTTTAGGGCTTCAAGTGGAGTATGAGGCCCTAATAGTCAGACTCAAGATTGCTAAGAATCTCGATGTCAAGCACCTATGGGTATTCACCAATTTGCAACTCGTCGTCGGACAATCTCGAGGAGAATATACGGTCTGAGATCCTATTCTCTCTAGATATCTATAAAGGCTTAAATCTCTACAGTCATATTTTGATTACTTCAAATTTCTCACATCCGTCACTCTAAGAATATCCGAGTTGACTCTCTATCCCATCTCGCTATCTCTGGTTGTGGAGATCTTGAAAAATCTTCATTGAGCATCTCGAGAGCCCGAGCACTGACTCAGAGGAAAAATCCATCAAATTGAAGTCAGACAAGAGCCGAGTTGGATTTATCCGTTCGTCGATTTCTTGACAACGGAGCCTTCCCGACTGATCCTGCCAAGGCACGATGAGTAAAAGGTTGGCGACTTAGTACCTAATCATTGATAATCAAATCTATAGAAAGTCAGTGTCTCTACCCCTGCTCAAGTGTCTTCGACCTTCTGAGGCCGACTACACCCTCCGAGAGGTGCATGAAGGCATTTGCAACAATACTTGGAGGGTAAGTCACTGTCCTACAAGATCCTCTGATAGAGATATTACTGGCCAATCATGCAGAAAGATGCGTATGATTTGGTGCAGAAGTGCGACCAATATCAAAGGTTTGCCAGCATTCAGAGGCTCCCATCTAGCTATCTTATGACCATTTTGGTATCCTGGCCATTTGATCAATGGGATGTGGACCTACTCGATCCATTCCCACCAACCAACAGATAAGAAAATTTTCATAGTGGTCGTTGACTATTTACTAAGTGGGTTGAAGCCAAACCATTGGCACAAATAACGGAACAAAAACTATCAGCTTTTTATGAAAATTCATCATCTGTCGATTCGGTCTGCCCCAGAAAATCATCACCGATAACGATCGATAGTTCAACAATGCTAGATTCAAAGAATTCTGTGCAAAGTATCATATTATCCACAAGCTCACTTCGGTCGGACATCCCCAATCCAATGAAGAAGTTGAGGTGACCAACAGAACGATTCTTCAAGGCCTAAAGATCAGAATCAGTCAAGCTAAAGGAAGCTGGGCCGACGAGCTTCATAGTGTTCTATGGTCTTATCGAACAACTCCTTGGATTTCGATCGGAGAAACTCTATTCAAGTTGGCATTTAGAACCGAAATCATGATTCCAATTGAAATCGACCTACCTTCAACTCGAGTGGAATACTACGATGAATCTACCAACTCGAACAAGAGACAAGCAGACTTAAATTACTTGAAGAAACTCGAGAAAAGCTCATACTAAGAATGATTTCCTACCAATAAAGGATAGCGCGATATTACGACTCCCAAGTCAAGCCAAAGATCTTCTGAATAGGAAACTTAGTCCTCAGGAGAACAAAATTTTAAGTTACTGAGCAAAAAAATTATCTCCAAATTGGGAAGGTCCCTACAGAGTCTCGACAGTCCTACGATTAGGGGCATACAAAATCGAGAATTTGGATGGCACCGAGATCCCTCGAACTTGGAACACCAAAAATCTATGAATGTATTATCAATAAAATACCTTCATCAAACAAAAAAAAGATCTTTTTTCTTGCAAGAGATGTGCCTTACAATTCAAATTCTCGATAAACTACAATACAACCACTCCCTCGTCGGCTCATACCAGATGAAGCGCTAGTCAGCTCATACCCTACTAACGAAGCTGGGAGTGGGCCCATTCTTAACAATGGGTGGGTCCCTCAATCATAAGCGCACCCACCAAAAGCTGCAGCGCTAGATTGAATGCGAGATTCAGACGAAATAATTGCATTAATCAGCTAAAACCTGATTATCATAGCCGTACGGTCCGACAACTGCCACCATACTCGCAACGGCCCAAGGGCTGCAAGCATAAAAGTTGCGGTTCATCATACGACCCGACAAAAATAAGTTGCGCTAAGTCGGCTCTACACAACCAGCCAAAGATCTATCGATTCTAAAAATCGTCTACAAGTTCCTACTTAATGGGACAATCTATGGCGGATGATTTATAGTTACGACTTTGCTCTAGCTGAGTTCGCCTACGAGAGTCGATTATGTGACTTGGATTTCAAGTTCAATTAATTTGGCTACAACCTACTCGGTTAGCTACTTTCCGCAAACTATTATACTTTATTACCGACTTCATTACTTAGTCAATTTTAGAAAGTTTGTCAAGAGAGTAAAAAAGAAGTGCACACAGACAAAGAGGTCGGACAATTCATAAAAAGATTTATTTATTTCAAAAATATTATTACAAATACAAGAAAAAATACAAGAGACATTCAGGAGCTCGATTGGGGATGGCCCGCTTCGGCCTCTGCATCCTCATCGCCCGACTCATCCGACTCCTTATCGGGCTGAATGGAGCTCAGGTCTAGCTTGAGCATGAGGTGGTGAACTTGCTTCTTACACTCCATGAATCCGAGTTGGAATGCATCCGCATCGACATCGGCAAACTCATCTTCGTACTCTTTTGACTCACAAAACTCGATCAGTACCCTAGAAGCAGCTTCCTGAGCTCGAGTTTCTACCGACATCAATTTTTTTTGGAGTTTGATGGCAATCTTCTCGACTTCTTTAGCGGCCTTCTCCACCTTCAGTACCCTCTCTTTCTCCTCGATGAGGGCGCTCTCGACTGACTCCATTTCTTTTTGATAAACGGCCTTCAACTTCTCGAATTCCTCTTTGTCGCTCTGATGCTAGGCTACCAAATTGGCCAACTCGGCCTCCAACAGAAAGATCTTCTCTCTGCTCTTTCTTTCCCACTCCTCAATAGCTTGGAGGAGCTCGTTGGAGACTTTGGCCCGCACACGAGCAGTCTAGGCCTGGTCCTCCAACTCGTGGTTGATCTGGACAAACTTGATCAACCCTTCCAACAGTATTGTAATGTCGTAGATCATCTATAATACGAAAGAATAACTAAGTTATCTACTCGGCTAAGAAAGGAAAGGCCAAATAAGAAATCTGAATACTTACCTCGATCAACGACATGTAGACACTCGATTGAATCTCTGAGAACATAGTGTGACTATACAATCAAAGGCATTGGTTACAGAAAGATGGGGGAAGAATAAAACCAAAAACTCATAAAATTTTAACAATCATGATAAGTCAAGAAAAAAATCTAAATTCAAAAAAGAGATCAAATATTTTTATTATGGCAAATCTGGACACATAAAAGGAGTGCAAAATATTTAGAAGAGAGCAATTAAGGGAGAGAGGTGAAGAAAAGAAGGATAAAAAAGATATAGCAGCAGTTGCATCTGATATTGATGTCGTCATTATTTATGATGATGATATTGTAAATCTTACATGCCATGATTGTACTTGGATTGTTAACTCAGATGTCTTTTTTCATGTTACTTTTTGGCTTGACTTTTTCACATCTTACACTAATGATGATTTTGATAGTATTAGGATAAAAAATGATGGAGTAACTAAGATTGTGAGTATAAGAGATGCTTGCTTGAAAATTAGTATTTGATGCAGACTATTACTGAAAAATACAAGACATGTTCCATATATTTGCTGCCACTTGATCTCAACTCGAATGCTTGATAATGAAGATTATCATAACCATTTCGGTGAAGAAAATGGAAGCTCACCAAAGGTTCTTTAGTAGTAACAAGAGGAAAGATATTAAGCACACTTTATATGATGTAGGCAAAATTATGCAAGATAGAGGTGAATACAGCTGAAAATTCTTCTACTGAATTATGGCATAAATGGCTTGGCCACATGAGCAAGAAGAGACTTGACATCCTTGTTAGAAAGAAACTTCTTATCAAAAGTACGTCTCTGAAAATATATACTAATTGTTTAACTGACAAACAATATAGGATTGTATTTCATAAATCCCTTCCATATAGAAAATCATAAGTTTTGAATTTGATTCATACTGATGTTTGCACTATGGATGCTAGAGCTTTTGGTGGTGTTTTATAGTTTATTACTTTTATTGATAATCATTGTACAAAATATGGATTTTATTTTGAAATCCAAAACTAAGTATTTGATGTATTCAAGCATTTTCATGCTAATATTGAAAGAGAAGCAGAAAGGTAACTAAAATATATTTAAGCAAATAACGATGGTGAATACAGAGTTCTATGTAAAAAATATTACAAAGATCATAACATCAAGCTTGAAAAACCATTCCTAAAATATTTCAACATAATGGAGTTGCTGAAAGATGAATCGTACTATTTATAAAAAATTTGATGTATGTTCTCTCATGCTAAATTATCGAAATCCTTTTGGAGTGAAGTGATGAGAACTGCAATACATTTAATCAACTTTTCTCCTTTAGTTTCCTTTCAAAGTGATGTACCAGAAAGATTATAGATTAGAAAAGATATTTTATATGATCACTTGAGAGTATTTAGATGTAGGATATTTATTCACATCCCTAAAGATGAGAGATCGAAGCTTAATAGAAAGTCTAAACAATATATCTTTCTGAGTTATGCACATAAAAAGTTTGATTATTGATTCCAAGATCCAATTAATAAAAGATTGTTAGAAGTAGAAATATTGTGTTTCTAGAAGATCAGACTATTGAAGATTTTAAAAAGATTGAGAAGCTAAAGTCTATCACTAAAAATTATGTTGATCTGGATCCAGTGCCTCCTATCATGATGAATAATAATAATAATAGAAGAGATGTACAGGAAGATGATGGTAATGTAATTGATGAGTCCATGCCTGATAATGATATGCCTGATGAATATGCTAAGCAAACTCCTTCAAAACCACCAATTGAGCATCAGTTGAGAAGATCTACTAGAGAGCATTATCCTTCTCAGAGATATTCTCCTCATGAGTATGCGATAATTACTGATGGGGGAGAATTAGAATGCTATCAAAAGGCCATGAATCATGAGCAAAAAGGAGTGGTTAAAAATCATATAGGAGAAGATAAAATTCTTATATGAGAACCATACATTTGAGTTGGTTAAACTACTTAAGTATAAGAGAGTACTCAAAAATAAGAGGGTGTTCAGATTAAAACTGAAGAGAAGAGCTTACAGTCAAGGTATAAGGCACGATTGTTGTAAAAAATTTGGTTAGAAAAAGATATTGATTTGAAAAAAAAATTCACCTATGGTCAAGATGTCTTCAATTTGAATTGTTCTTGATTTAGCTGTAAGTATAAATTTAAAGATTAAATGACTTGATGTGAAAATTATTTTCTCCATAGAGACTTAGAGGAGAAAATTTATATAAAGCAGTCAAAAGAATTCATAGTCAAAAGCACCAAAGAACATCTTGTATGTAGATTAAAGAAGAGCTTGTGTGGACTCAAGCAGGCATCTTGATGGTGGTATAAAAATTTAATTCTTTCATGATAGACTATAGATACAGCAAAACCACTTTTGATCATTATGTATTTATAAAGAAATTTTTTGATGAAGACTTTATTATTCTCTTGCTTTATATAGATGATATGTTGATTATTGGCCATGATTCTAGAAAGATTGAAAGCTTGAAAAGAGAGTTAAGCAAGTTCCTTGCCATGAAAGATTTGGGATCGGCTAAACAAATCCTTAGCATGAGAATTACTCATAATAGGAAGAGCAGAAAACTTTGACTATCTTAAGAGAAATATATCGAAAAGGTATTTGAAAGGTTCAATATGACCAAGTCTAAATCAATTTTCTGTCTACTTATAGGTCACTTCAAATTAAGTTCCAAATAATATCCTACAGATGAGAAGGATAAATAAGAAATAAAAGAAGTTCCTTGTAGATCCATAGTTGGTAGTTTGATGGATGCCATGGTTTGCACAGGGCTAGATATTACTCATACAGTTAGTGTTATAAGTCGATTTCTCTCTAATCCTGATAAGGAACATTAGATAGCTATTAAATGGATCCTTAAGTATCTCAAAAGCACTTCTGTAGTCTATTTATGCATTAGTAAAGGTAAATCTCTATTGGATGGGTACATAGATACAGATATAGATGGTGATATAGATTCTAGAAGGTCTATATTAGGATGCTTGATGACTTTTCGGGGAGAGCAGTGCCATGACAATCTAAATTACAAATATGTGTTGTTTTGTCCACTACAAAGACCGAGTATATTATAGTTATGGAAGCTTGCAAAGAATTTTATAGGTGAAAACTTTTCTATAGGAGTTGGATCTAGAACAAGAGAAGTATATACCTTATTGTGATAGCCAAAGTGTTATTTATCTTTCAAAGAATCTAATATTTCATTCGAAATCCAAACATATTGATATGAGATATCATTAAGTTCCAGATGCTTTAAAGATGAAGTTGCTTTATCTTGAAAAAATCTATACCAAGACAATGGATCAGATATGATAACTAAAATCTTATTTATCAAAAAGTTGATTGCTTGTAGAGAGAAAGCGGACTTAGTGAAACCTTTCACATGAGTTGTCGGAAGGAGGAGATTTGTTGGTGTGGTTCCTCCTCATATGGGATGCACAAGTCTTTAAAATTAAAAAAAAGAAAAAGTCTAAGTAACTAGGACTCGTATTAGTTGGCCCCCGAGGTTCTTACAGCTATAAAGTTCGGTGACACAGATAAAGTGATGTGCGAAAACAACGTGAGGCACGGAAAAGCCAGAGGTAGCGGCTACAGGAAAGAAGAAATTAAAAAGAGATTTTGATACTATTTTATCAGATGATTGAGTAGTTGATCATATTCCGATTTTAATGAAATTTCAGTATGTTATTCATGGCATCGAGAGCTACAAGTTGAATAGTTTTGATCTTTAAAAAATCTTCTTCAATAATTATTTCAAGCATCTACATATTTGATGAGATCTATCCCTGTTTATTATTAAAATCTACTTTATTAGTGATGATTATTTTATCATCGAAGCTAAAATATATTCTTGATGACATATATTTGTGTAATCTCTAGTTGATTTAGAGAAAATCTATAGTAATCTCATCGTTCCAGATAATGAAAGATTCACATCAAAATTATGATTATTTTTTTTTTGTGGATTGCTTGATTATTTTATTTATTAATTATTTGAATAGGTCGTAAAAATTATTGTTACTTTACAATAATCTATTTAATTGTATAAAAAAATTATGATATTATTATTTGTGATTATAATTTTTTTCAACATATAGAAACGATAAAAAATATACCGTTCACAAAACATGTTGTTTGCCTTGGAACAAGAGGCAAACCATTGTTTTTTTACTCCCTTTTTCCATCCCCTAATTCGTTGCTTTTTCGGAACATAACTTGAGCAATTCCTCAGAAGATAAAGGCTTGGCTGCAAGTTTCGCTGCATTTGATGCAACACAGGATCCCAAAACTCAATCACTAATAATAATTCGATGGTGAGGTTCTGAATTCAACTAATAATGCTGATGGCAGCACGTGAGTGGTCCAGAGACCAGTCAGAGTGATTTTTCTTCTGTCAGGAATCCATTAACATTTCATTTGTTGTGCTACCTTGTCGGTGCAATCCTGTTGGTGCCGGAATTTGGCCCAACCCTACATACTCCAACGTGACGTAATTTTCTGTATGTGGGAAAAGATCGCACATGCCTAAGCCTTGTCAGGCCCATGGTGACGGGAATCTCGTGCACTGGGATACTCTTTTCTATATCCGCTGTTATAATCCTGCTATATTTGTTAAAAATTGAATTAACACTCAACAATGGGATGAAGATGAACTGGCTGCCATGAGGATCACATAACTCTGTACCCAATCCAAGAAAGCAAGGTTGCATAGAACGTATGTAGTGACATTTGTTACTCGGCTTGTAAGGAGTGAGAAATTCCTGGTAATCGAGCCTAAACTTGTGGACAAAAAGCTCTGGCACATATATTTGGTCCACTGACAACCCTTGGTGCCTCCTGTGATGCAAGACGCCTTGACATCGGTACATGCGCTTCCTTGTCATTTTGCCATGGCACAATCTCTTAAACAATCCCTTATCTGGCATAATTTCGACATACCAACCAAATTTGAGAGACCTCTGGATGTAAAAATGGTAGTAGCACTGCTTGGTAACCTCGACTGCCCTTCTATTCCTGATTGATCACTTTACAGCCAAAATGGATCAAACACTGGTATATTCATATCCTTTTATTGTCGAATTTGGATATTAATATCAATTGCTTGCTAAAATATGAAGACAGATGTGACTTTCGTTTTAGAAATGTACACATTTGTTTAAAAAAAATATGTATATAGATATAAATTAGTTATGTAAATATGTAAATTTACTAGAAGTAACAATTGGGCATTTGCCATGCACATTTAAGAAAATTATATATAATTTTAAATTATATCATACATAAATTGTAAAGAGAATGCTGAAATCTTTTAGATTTTTTCCTTGCTTTATTTTCAATATAATCTAGGTTAGATATATTTATATTCTAATGATGAAGGCCCAAACAATGTAAAGCAAGACAATAGACTAGTTTAATTGATCATGCCTTTGTAGTCTTTCATCTAACTAAAGTATTTTGGGCTATTCTGTTTTCCCTATTAAAGTCAAGTGAAATCTTCTATCCCCTCTGCTAGCCTAGATAAGATCATCCTACTTACATATTTTTCTGTTTCTACTTACAAATATAATGTTGGCGCCGGCATGGCCTAGTAAGACCTTGCCAAATTTTGGGTTAGTTTATTGTACACATGCAATACACATTTTTGTTCTGCTTGTTATGTAAGCATAACATACATAACTGATGATTCTTAGCTCTTTTTATTGTGAGACTACAATTTTTTTCTATACTGCAGACTTAAAGAAATATTTCTTCTCATATTAGAAAATCATTGGATGGATGGAGAAATATTTTCATAAAAATGTGTAACATAATTATATCATTAAATATGCCTAATGAGATATTGGAGGAAAATAAAAAAGTTTTCGGAAAAATGAATTTATTATTTAAACTAGGACTAAAGTTAATTTGAAATATAGCCATCATGTTTCATTTATTGTAAAATATGCTGTAAATGGACTGGAGATTTTATTGTATAAGGATACCCGGAGAGATTTGAAATGCATAACATTGATTTTTTGGATTAAATATTAACACCATAAGTACATGAAATTTTATTAAAACAACTTTCAATGTTATTTCATAATTATATTTTTAAAATTATAATTAAATTCAAAGCGTTACGAATCCTTCACATATGGAAAGTAATTGTTACCTATAGTCATGAATTGTTGGAGTTTTGAAAAATATATTAATATTGATTATTGTATTAGTACATTATCATATTTCTTATTTAGTAATTATAATTATTTAGAACTTAATATATTTGTGTAATCTATCTAATGCAGGAGATATGTCATATGTTTAGTTCAAGAGAAATAAAAAGATGTTAATTCCTAACAAAATCGAAGGCCACATAAAACAATACAATTGACAAGAAGCAGCTTGTTTTGTTTCTATTGACAATTTAATTTTGAATATTACTGAATATAATATATTTTTCTCTCTAATATCCTAACCAAATAATAAAATCAGCAAAAGCATTGTATGCCTATGAAACATAGCCAACTATGAAGCCTTACTCATTTTTTTCCCACTTCTTCTTCCTATGCTATTCTCCTTCTCTCTTCCCCACACTATACTGCAAATGATTAGGTCGGACCAGGTATGCTTGAAGCTAACCCAACCTAACTATCCTTTACTCATGGTTTTGGACAAAAGTCCAACCCTTTCATTGACCATGTAGGGTCAAGGTGGGCGACGAAAATCTTTTGTACCCAATGAATCAGCTCAGTTGTGTCAGGGTTAAGAATGATCCAATCCTAATCCAAAAGATTTGGGTCTAGGTTGGAGCTGCATTGGATGGCATTTGATATTAGATCGAGCTTTAATAACTAAAATCATAATGATTAGTAGTCAAATGTAAAAATAAATTAACAAATCCGATTTTATCCAAAAAAGTAAATGATTAATAAACTTGAGAATATTGGACATAAATATTCATTAAGACAAATAATGAATGTTTAAATACATCAGAAAGATAGATTAGATCAGTTAAGAATCCATGTCATAAATTGGAAACTGATGTTATTAATTCCCTGTGATTCTGATTTTCAGATCAGGCCACATCTAGCCCAAGTCAATATATTTTGGATTGACCCCAAAATACCTAGATAACTCGCAGATTGATCTAGGTTGAGTTGAAAATTACAAAACCCAAATCCAAACCGGTTTCCCGAAACATGAAGCAAACTTGTCAAACATGTCTTTAAAATCGGATCAGACCGGGCTTGATCCAACTTGATCAAAGCATAGTGCTGCTCAAAACATTCCAATTGTAGCACGACAAACTCCACCTATCAACCTGCTTTCTTCATCCTTGGCTACTCTGAATCCATCCTTGCAAATGACACCAATTACCAATTTAAACTCTTGGCAGCAACGAATGCCTGCCTGCGCCTCCAATCTGTTAGGACTTCAACACCCACTGCCCCAAGTCCAACGACCTGCGGCCACTGCTCTCATTAGTGTCTACCTCCGTAAACAATAATTCATTGTACACCGCATGTGGCATAGAAAAAATACATCATCCCATCTGATTGAGTCACATAGTCACTATTTTTCAACGTGCATTTAATGCTTACAATTCTACTGTTTTATTAAAATTTTGAATGATGAAAATAACTCTCATCTTTTGAAAAAATTATAACATTTTGTGATCATATTATGACATCCTGCGGTCAAATTATAACTTACTGCATAATAAAATCATAATTTAATCATAAGATGTAATAAACAATAGTGGGGCATCTTTATCATTTAAAATTTATAAATTTTAATAATGAAAATGCCCTTCTCTCTTTATAACTTGTAGAAAAAATTATGACATTCTGTGTGCAAAAATCATAATTTAACCACAAGAAATCATAATATGGCCACAAGATGTTATAATTTTTTCAAAAGATAACGGATATTTCGTAATTCAAAATTTCAAACGAAAAAGTAGAACCACAAACATTAAATGCGTATTGAAAAATGATGACTATATGACCTAATAATCGGATGGAGCGGTGTATTTTTCTACACTGCATGCAGTGGACAAAAAAATTCTTCCTCCTTAAATAAAGTGCATACTTTAAAATGGATCAAAAACATCTCTCTTAACCTTCTAAAAAAGTCTAGTACTTCTTCTTACCGTATAACTTCCAACCTACAACAACCTTGCATGGCGTATATGATGTAAAGACAAAAAAAAAAAAAATCAAAAAAAAATGTTAACAATAAATAGCACCTGGGCAACGAAGGAACTATAAAAAGAAGGATGGGTGAAGAGAGATGTACCACAGTTTGAAAAGAAGAAGACAGGTGGAGAGACCCAAATAGTGTGTTCGGAGTAGATGGTCTTGCGAGTTGTGATACAAAGGAAGTATGGCTTAGGAATTTTATAGATTGGGAACTCAGGTGTAGCTTCCAAGCATTTGCCAAGAAACATATTTAACTGTACTTCTTTTGTATTTCCCCAGATATCATGAGAGTGGCATACCGATCTCAACACCACATCTTTTATGTAAGTTTATTTAGTTAATGTTAAATAACATATAATTGATCAAATTATGAAGGGCTAAGACTTTGCTTTTCCTCATCACTTGGAAGCCAGCCTCAGGGCAGATTGAGAAAGAAATGAATATCTTCCATGCTTCAAAAAATTCAAAATTATGTCTCTATCTACTTGAGAAGATGGCTAAGCTTAGGAACCATGATCACAAATGACTGTCATGACATTTTAGTCAAATGGAAATTATTTACAGATAGAATTATTACTATTCTATAAAATTGGCCTTGGCTGGAGCCAAGAAGTTCACATCCCTTCTGATTCATGTTTGAATTGGAGAGGGTCTAGTTCAAATCATCAGCCATCTGTATATGTGCATCAACATAACCAGGACATTCTATTGCGCAATAGCACAAGTGAAACATTTCTCTTTAGTAATTCGAGAGTATCCAAAATCAATACCAAGATTTTTTTCGATGATATTAAAATCCAACTCGAAAAACAATATTAAATCAGTAACCAAGAATAATGGTGAAAAAATAACTATAACGAATGTAAAACCCTTAATCCTAATCATGAAAATGATTTGCAACAATGAAAAGACCAGGTGTAAATCCATAATTGATTTTTTGGAGTAAATCCAATGGGGTTGGGGCCCTATGGTCATGTCCAGGGGAGGTAGATGTGTCGGATCGCCCCCTCCAATTCCTGTTTGTTTTAGCAAAAAAAAATCTATAATTGATTTTTTGGGGAGAAAATTTATCCATCATTGGTATAGCATAGGAAGTGTTTCTAGGTGATAGTGGGATTTACACTTAGAAATTGCTATGTTGTTAATTTATATATTATTTCATATTTTCCAAAAATAATATTATAAAAAATATATATAAAGAAGAAAATCAAAGGATTGAAAGAATCTTGTCTGGATCAAGGCATATGATGTACATGGCCAGGTCATGCCGAGTGCATACACAATATCACTAGTCCACTTCCCTCAAAGTCTAACTTGGGCTTCATGAGAAAGGATTTCTATTTAAGCAAGTGGTCTTGCTTTCATATATATGATAAAAAGAAGATATTTAAAAATATTTAAACAAATTAAAATTTAGTGATAAAGTTGGTTTAATTTTAAAATTTAAATCTTTTTTTCAAATTAAAACTCCAACACTAAGCAATCAAGCAATCGCATATAATGGACATGCACGTTCAATATCCCAATGGCACCTATGATAGAAGCATCCATTACCCTTAGTTGCAATGCTTATTGATTTAGATCCTTAAATTCGCGAAAGAATGTATTAGTTTGACATACTAGATATTTATGTTCAACATTTCCATCATCATCGATACCATGAATCTTTTAAAACAACTGCCTAACAAGAGACATATGCATCATCTTTGGTACCATCAATCTTTTAGAAAAAAAAAAAAATCTTCCTTCCGTTTAACATTTAAAGGGTATTTTCTTATTTGGTATGGTAAATTGTTGAGCATTCTTCTTTTATGTATATAACCATGTGCCTCTCACCAATGCATCTAATATTAGGCTAGAGATGAAGGATGACAAAAACAAGTTAATAAGACACTCAACAATTCTCCTTGGGGTTCATTCCTCTTCATTTTTTGTTGTTAATGTTTAAGCCAATTTGGTCTAGTTATGTTACTTTATGTCATCTTGCTAGAACAAGATGGAATTACCATTACGATCTGATTTTTTAATTCTAAACTATCATTATGTGTGGTAAAAAAGTTTATACAATTATTTGCATACCTTTGTTATGCCAAATTCCAGCTTTTTTACTTATATATAGTCTATATATTTAACATTTTAATATCTTTCTATACTTTAATTAAATATTAAAATACAAACACAATCTTTAAAATGTAGGATAATGAAATCATGTGCTAGCAACTACTAAGTTGACTAAGATGATGGTAAAAATGATGATTTCTTGATCACCATCATCAAATTTTATCATGAAAATGTATAATTCCTTTACTTATTTGTGCCTTTCATTTGATTAATTTTGTCCACTCATAATGGGTAAGCAATAATCATTTTGCACAAATGATAAGTATATATTTAAGTATGTTTGTGTGTGTATTTATGTTTGCATATTTGTATGTACATGTATTTATATATGCATTATAATGACTTTCAAACTTGAAAATTGAAATATTAAAACATATTTGATGCAAGAAATATTCTCTTTGACCTCAGCATGCACCGAAGACGGTGAGCTTAGTGGAATATCAACTATTCACCTCAGTCAGGAACAAGGTAAAGGTGCAATCTTGTAGGTCTGAAAGATGTTTATGCCCTTGATAGCTACCCAATTATTGAGGAACAAATATGGCATCTAAAACTACCAGATAATAGCTTATCATGATAGCCAGATGATAGCTTGCTCCTCCAGCATGCAGAGAATAGGGTGTAATCACCATTGATGTGATTCACATAACTCCTCAATGATAATGCTACTCATTATAGGAATGGCCTTCAACCCCATCTATAAATAGGGGGAGGCAGGGGACCTCAAGCAAGTCTCAAAAGACCATCTCGAGCCTCTCTTCTTTCATTCCTCATGCTCTATTTTACCGTTCTTCACTCAACAATTAATTTAAGCATCGGAGGATCCTACTAAAAAATTTCGGTTAGAAACTTGTTTTCATATCTAGCCTTCATTGGAGCGTACGACACTCTATCAGTTCCAACTCTCTTCAACCAGATCGATCTCAACTTCAACTCGGAGATCGGTAGCAACAACATCTATTTTAAGCATGTTTCCATAGTTTCTTATTTTACTCTCTAACATTATCTCTAAGTTGTATGCAAGAAAACTGAAAAGAAAATCATCTCTAAGTTTGCTCTCTCTAAGCATGCTTGCTTCTTACATCAATATTTTGCAATTATTTGAATTTGCCTTCTAGTTTAATTTGATAATAATCGGAATCAATAATTTTGAGTTTATTTTATTTTCTTATATTTAAAAGATGAGGATCAATGTTGATGGTTGTACTCTTGTTAGCCTTTTATAAGCTATCCTTACCATCCATATCTACAAAAGATATGATATCATCTTTCCGTTCTGAAAAAGAAGCATCACATGTCTAGGAGGCTAGGAGCAACATCTACTACATGTTTGACTTCTCTATTTTGGTGGACAAAGAAATGAAGTTGTCAATTATGATGCAGCCTAGAACAGCAATCCTCATTCTTTTGCATATATATCTTTTTACATGTTTAACTTATGATTTTTATCTCAAATATCTTGTAATGCATTATGTTTTATAAATAAAATACCATTCAATGTAAAACAACTTTTCCTTACTAGACTATGTAAGAAACAAGAGTGTATTAGAATCCAGCTTGATCAAACCTAGGCTAGATCAACCTTCGCTTGAAACTAGTTTCAAGCTTGAATTTTGAGGCTTGACTACTTAATCCAATTTGAACTTAGCTTTGAATTAAGTTGAACACGATCCTCATGAGTTGCCTTGATAATATCAAACCAAATCAAAATCAGTTCATGCTTGTGCAAAGCATGAATTAACGTGTAATGATTTAAACAACTAAAGTTTAAAAAGCTATTAGAATTGAATAACAGAATGTAAATCTAAAAAATTATTAAACATGCCGTGAAATGTATTATCACACGATGAAACATAATAATTTAACTAAGGGTGCATTTGTTTAGCCATTAAAAAATATTTTTTATTTTTAATTTTAAAATAAAATCAAAAGCAATGTTGGGTAACATCATGAAAAGCAAAAATCAAAAAAATCAAAATAATTACTCTATATGTAAAGCAAAAAAATTTTACTTTCCAAAACTTTCTTTTCTGCTTTTTTGGCTTCCGTACATATAAAACGCCAACCAAAAAGTAAAGAGCCCGAATTCTTCTCTCTCGTCGAGCTCTTCACCTCCCTACCTCTTTCTCCCTTCTTTTCTGAATCCTTCTCACTCGTCGAGCTCTTCATCTACCGTCCCCAAACGTTACTTTTGCTTTATAGCAACGTAGTTACCAACCATACTTTTTACTCTTTTGCTTTTACTCAATAGTAAAATCAAAAAAAATTTAAAATATTTTTTAAAAATCAAAATCAAAAGTGTAACCAAACGCATCCTAATTATCGATCATAGATTTTATGTGTGTGTGTA
Organism: Elaeis oleifera; assembly: GCA_000441515.1. Taxonomy (NCBI): domain Eukaryota; kingdom Viridiplantae; phylum Streptophyta; class Magnoliopsida; order Arecales; family Arecaceae; genus Elaeis; species Elaeis oleifera. Next base: position 807,840 of record KE504741.1, read on the forward strand.
TGTATATATATATGTATATATAT
>KE504741.1:815254-828540 GCA_000441515.1 Elaeis oleifera
TAATAGAGACCCACCCACAGTCTCTCAGAATATCCCATGCTTACCCACTCCTGCTTCTACAAGCCAGCAAGCATGGCTTACATAGGCGGTGGACAACTTCCCCAACCGCTGGAACCAACTCAGAACCGTCTCCATCTGTTTGGAGGGCAACTGCTCCAAGGAGTTGGGAGTCAACTGCTGTCAACTCCCCAAACTGCTGCTGGACAGCAACTGACCAAGACAACCGAAGGCAACTGTCGGACCAACTCAGAATCCCGTCCAACTGCATGCCAAGGCCCAGGCTGCATGCGCCCAAGGCCAGGCTCGGGTGCCACCCTGCGCACCCTTGCGAACTCATGCGCAAATGTGTCCGGCCGTGCGCGCCCATGCGCGGGCTGATGCCACGCGCTCTGCTGTGCCGTTGCCTCGCACGTCCTGCTGCCGCGCGCACCCGTGCCACACGCTTCCGGCACTGTGCGCATCCCTCTGCGCATTCTGCTGCCGCGTGCACCCAGTACTTGCCGCGCACACCCTGCTGCGCGGCGCGCTCTAACATGGCGCTAGTGCGCTGCCATGCGCACCCCAGCATGCGTCCGTCCATGGTGCCACGTGCTGCTGTATTTTGGCACCCGTCTGCTGGTGCCAATACTTGGCCTGGCCATACGGACACCAGGCCATACCTTTTCTTTACAGAACTCCGCCAAGCCTCTGTCCACTTGAGATTGGTACGGTAAGACATCAACCCATACCATCTCAGAAAACCAGCTAATAGGACCGTGACAGCAACTATCTAGGATGATATAGCATTCTACAGTGCAAAAGGTGCACTGCAGAAGACTCCCTCCTGCAAATCCTTTCAGATTTTGAGAAATTTTTTAGAAGATCTTATCACCGAGCTACCCCACTTGAGTCTGATTCATGGTTCACATTGCTCAGCAACACAGGAGTAATTATTGCATGTACCAGGTGCAAGTGAACCGGGGCAAATCCCGGAGCATATGCACGGTGGAGAGCACCCAATCGAAAATCGGTGAAATAGATGGAGTCATGTGGCGTGTTATCCACCGTCGGATTTGTGCAGTCCGATTGCACCTGGTGCATGCAATGCGGAGGCGACCCACAGGGTTCCCCAGGTGATAGGAAATGCGAAGCAGGTCCCAAGAGGAACAGGAATGTGCGAGACGCATCCTCAGCACTGCCGGGAAATGCTCAATTGAACCATTCCAACTGCTCCCTCGCTTTTTCACTTCTTATCCTGATTAGCAATAGGACAGTTCTCAACACCGTCTGGTGCTGTGAATTAAGAACTAGCAGGACATTTTCTTTGTCAAGATAGATATGGAAGGAGCAAGACATTCCATTATGTTGCCAAAAACTGGCTATGACTTCATGGTCTTCAGACATGGATCTTCCATTGCCCCTGCATGCCGATCACCGCTGCTTCAGTCGCACTGCCTGAGGACACCGATCCACCCAGGAAGGAAGGCAATCCTGGAAGGAGTCTGAATTAAGTTTGTGGTTCACCAGGTCACAAAATATGTTTCAGAAACATGTTAAACTATTGTACAATCAAACTTGGGGATGGGTTTAAGAATAGCATAACTCTGGTAGATGTCCTGAGAGAGTCTTCAGCTTGGAGAAGATGGTCTTATGTTAGCCTTGGTGTCTCATTACAAGCACATCTGATCTCGTGATAGCAATGTAGAAGGCAGTCTCAGCTTATTGCAATCAAAACTCAGAAACTTCCCGTGCAAATAAACACATCAAGCTTGTTCTATGAAAGCACAAAACGACCTTCTGGACTCCAGTCATATATCACACACATAAAAAGCCAACATAGAAAACAATGGGCTGAAGCTTACATTAAACAGTAACATACATCATGTTATCTTGATCTGCTTCTTGCCCATTTGTCGCACCATATGCCAATAATAAAAGCACAGGATGTATCAAAATCACGACTGAAGTAGCTAATTCCCATTGGCCTTGAATCCATAACATTTCTTTCAGGATGAGTGCATGTCACGTTGCTCAGAAGGCTCGATCATCTTTGCCATCTCCTCTCTGAAAACAGACATTTCAAGATGTGTGACGATGATCAACATATCAATAAGCTTGAACAAAGAGGATAGATATTAGCTATTATTAATCAGGTCAATAGCAAATTACAGCTAAAGAACATGTTCAATTCCCACAATCCTGATAAACAAATTGGATGAATTTGAATTCACACAAACCATATCAAAAAGAGATTTTGAAATTTCAAAAAACTGTTAATTTGTCACTTTTATATATTAAATATAATTTAGCTTTTATTATTGTCTCATAAAGATCCAATTAAGTGGATATTGAAAATCCCACACTCTATTTCATATATGTTTTTGTCTCTCTAACATCCACAGCATGCATTCTTTATTCCTTCCCATCCCCAATCTGAACATCACCGCATTGGATGATGCAAATTGTTAAATTTACTCATTGATGCAACAACTGTCATTTGCCATGCAAGTGCCATAAACTGAAACAAGTTCCACAAAGTTGTAACACCTTATGAGCTAAAGTTGGCATTGACAATGCCATTTCTATTGTCCGCAAACTCAAGTGGTAGGAGAATAACAAGACAATTATGTGACTTCAATCCAGTGCTCCTAGCATGGTGTGACCATAAATATTATAAAAAATGATATGGTGTTTTATGATCACAAATTAAAGTCCAAAATGATATAGTTTGTAAATTAATATCCCAATCTTTGCCTATTGAGGGAACTTATGAGCAAATTCAATGAAAGTTTATCCAGCAATAAATGGATCACAGTATATGACAAAGATCTATTTTGGCCAAAAGAATGTAGTGCTGCTAGCAGAACATAATGCCAAAATAAACACAAGATTTAAGATTGTTAATATTTAAGTGCTAGGTCAATCAGCACCCACAATGGTTGATAGATGTTTACCAATTAGAATGACCCCATCAAACACTTAAATAGGAAGCATTATACTAGATGGCATGGTGCATTACATAAATCTGAATTAGTTGGATTAGCAAACTAAAGAAATTTAGTATCTGCAGCCCGTGATAGTAATGTACAAAAGACTGACAAGTTACCTGCAGAATTATGAGGAGAATGACTGGCATTGCCCTTTGAATTCTGTTGTGCTTGTGATGTTGATCTCTGCATCCGTGGGGATGAACCCTGTTTGCCATTTACCATAGGTAAGGAATGTCTTTTCTTCATGTGGTTATCATGCACCTCAGGGCTTAATTTTGGAGAAATACTGGCATGGGCCTTGGCCCTTGCAGATTCAGTGGCTTGCATGTAACTTGGAAGGGAATTGCTGCTGCTTATCCGGGGCTCATTATCAGCATGATCCGGTTTAGCCATCCCCAGCGAGTTACGTCTTTTTGCATTCTTTGAATCCCTCGGCAATTTCTCTGTACTAGTCCTTCCATCTGAATCATTGTTTGGATTAGATGGTGACCTCTTGCCTGCTAATAGGGACCTTTGACTTTGAACAGGCACGTTACCATCTTTTTTGGTCTTTTTGGCATTTACAGATGTCTGACTTGATGGTGTTCCATGTGACTCAGGGACCATTGTACGGCTTTTAGGGGTTCCTTCTGGCGATGACTGAATGGAACTTTCCAGTTGAGTCGGCATATCTGATGCGGTTGGCTCAGATGGCTGATGTTCCACCTGCACTACATTACCGGCAGCAGTTGACTTGGGTAAATTTCCATCACTTTCCACAGATCTTTGCGACTGAAGGACCTCCGAATCAAAGGCTGAGTTATTTTCTTCAGTATTCATTTTAACAAGATCATCATCAGTATCGGTATCAGCATTGACATCATAGTGGCCCTTCTCCAAAGCTCCAATTTCTAGGACAATTTCCCACCTTCAGTTTCAGATCTGTCTGGTGAATCAAGTGTGGAGGAGATAGAAATTTCAGTGCCACATTCTGAAGCAGCATTTTGAACTCTTGGATCATGAGATACCGAGTTATCTGTTAAGCTTATGTCCTTACTCTCCTTCAGAGCATCTACTTGAAGATGAAAGCTATTTAATTTGACTTGGCTGCAGCATCTTGACAGGCAGAACTACTAGACATGCCGATGGAAGAGCTTGAGCTCAGTGCTTCAAATTTCGACTGTGCAGCAGCAAATGCTGGATTGCATGGTTTCTCAACCCTGTACAAGCTTCTTTCCTTCAGCTGCTGGTTCAAAAATGCACTTTTAGAAGTATTCTTCAAGCTATTGCAGTCAAAATCATGCTTCTCAGAAACATTATCAAGAACTATATTTGCAGCTGGATTTGATTCCAATTGCTTCTGACTTGAGAGAGAATCCATAATTGTTTCATGAACATTCTCAATCTTTGCACAATTGTCTTGTGTGGTGCCCAATGTCTCATTCTTGAACCGAGTTTTTTCCTGGTGATCCTTCACTAATGAACTCGAGCAATTATCTGGAACATACATTGCAGCCTCAAACTTCAGGGTACCAGAACTTTTAGTTGTTTCATCCCCTTCACCATTAGCTGGTACTCTTATTTGAGCTAACTCTGCATCAGATGACATAAAGACTAGAGGTGGAACCTTTTCTCTTGCTTCATAATCAACCAACTCAGTGTTTTCTTCCTGTCCCATATGACCCTGATTAAGTTTTTGCTCCAGCTGCTGTCCAATATCTGATGAAGTCACAGCCATCCACCTCTCCAACCATTTCCATGATGAATCATCAGATTTTGAAGCATCACATTTTATTTGAATGGGTTTATTCTTCGGTGTAGCCTCCAAAAGCTTGTAAAATTTGAAACGTGCAAATTAATTTGGAGGAAAGTAAATTAATTTTAAAGGAGATCAGATTAAGATAACAAACCACGGTTTACAACATATTAAACTTGTAAAAAAATAGATCACTCATACCTGACAAGCAAATTGATTTGAAAGGAGTATCTTGGTTGAGGAATACGTTTTATTGGGCTTTACACATGAATTTCCCTTCTCCTGAAACCAAAAAGGAAAAATCTGATAAGAGATAAAACAAATATAATGCTTCACAAGAAGAAGAGGAAACCATTTTTCATAGCATGAGACAACAACTACAAGACAATGTTTAAGCACATAGATCAGTTGATTGATAAGTACAAATACTACTTTACGCACCCTCTTCTCAAAATGCAATCAAAAATTGATTCTCTAATGAAAGTTGACAAAGCCAAATTTATTTATCACCAGTTCCAGCAGTCAGCTAAATGAACAAATATCGCAGCATTAAAAGGCAACAAAGCAAGAGAAAATATAAAAGTAATGAAAATATAAAAGTAACAAGATTATTCAAATCCCCATCATGCTCAGCCACAAAACGTTTGCTAATGCTGTAATGGTAGTGTCGGAATAGAGTCAGCGGTCCTACAAGGAGAGTCCTGCCAGATCAAGAGTTGCCTTCACTAAGATCTTTGATTGTTATTTAAGGCTAGAACAAGCCACTCGCAAGTTCTTAAAATACAATAATGGAATTTTGTTGTTATGTAAAACATAATGATTAAAAATGGTGAATTATTTTATGCAACCCTGAGTTCATTTTTTTTCAGGATGCAAGTCAATAATCAGTGAAGCAAAAACCCATTACCAATAATCTTGACAACAGGGCATGTACCTGGAGCTTATCCTCTTGTACAGCTGATTTCTCAGTGCGGCGAGCTCGCACAAGTGCCTGCAGTTTTACAATGGCTTGGACGCAACGCAATGTTCCAATGGCCTGTCTCCTAACCAAATGTCCACGTACAGCAGCTTGCAACTTGACGATGCTCTTAAGTTTTTGGAATTCTCTCCTAGCCTGAACATATTCACAGGAAATCAGAGAAAATAATACAAACACTTGGAAAATACAAAAAGTAGTGGCAACCAAGAAAAGAATATACCAAGCATCCCCGGGTAGCAGCCTGAATGACAATAGCAACAGATTCATTGAGGTTGATGTCATTGGCAAGAAAATTTTTCTTTGTTGCCAAAGGATTAGCTATTTCAGAATCCACAACAGCAGATGGTAATGGGAAAGTTTCGTTTATCCTTTCTTCTATGGATTTTTTTCTGGAATAGAAGAATAGATTGGAGAATCGAAAGTATTGGTCACAACTTCTGCATTTTCCTTGTTATAGGTGATAGACACAGGTTCTGAGACCACATTGTTGCTTAGTACTCGGTGCCTGGCTGATCTCTTTCGAAAACTCCATCGGCGTTTGTCAGATGAAGCTTTGCTCTGAGAAAGAATGGATCAAAAGTCTGAGATCCTCTCATATTAAATAATAGTATGATAGTATGGGACAGGCATTGACAGAATCTGCCTATCTGAAGCATTATATGCTGCCAGTGACAGAGGAAAAAATTCACATGCAATGTTCCAGTTATATTATTTTGGTATCACATCATATTGACTCTATGCCCCTGAGGATGACAATTAAATTCACCAATTAGGCATGTGTTAATCAAGTTTCAATTTAAGAAATATTTGCAAAATATTCCAATAAGTTGTGCAAGCTAATAAAGATAACATAATAATGGGCTCATGCTAGTCAACATGCCCTTTCCAACTTATGCAAAATCCAAGCAAAGGCATTCTCAAACTCAGATCCATGGTGCTGGACAATCACTTATGTCTTCTTTCTTTCTCTCTCTTTCTTCCCACTCCCTGCCTGCAGTGGCCAACCAGCCCCTACATCTGATCCATCAGGTTTAAGAAGCATCTCTTTAATGGTTCCAGCCAGATCCAGTGGAGGGTGTTCTCAGGGAATACAAAATACAGTTTTTTTGCTAAATTAAATTTTGGATCATATTAAGCATAACATCAAAATCAATTCTTTTCTCATGCCTCTAATTTTGGGCAATTACACAGACCCCTGGTTTTCTCTCTTCCAGATCCAAGCGAATAGAACATCCACTTCACCATCTTCCATTGAAAACATACACAAGTAACCATTTCCCAAATCAGTGCGTTCCAGCAACCCAATCAGTTCCCAATCTTCCTCCTAAAGGGAACTATTTCCTGTAGAAAGCGAAATCAACATACAGAAACAAACAATGTGCTTCCAAGTGCAGCTAAGTAGCAACTCCTAGTATAACACAGACACCCATCAAAGTAAAAGGAAAGGAATAAAGACAACAATGACACTTTTATGAGACCTCCGCACCTTTTTTGAGCACCCACATTCATGGATCTAGCAACAATCCGAACCAAATCCAAGCCAGAAAAGATCAAAATCTTACCAAATTCCACCACAAGCCCTCCAGTTACACTCAACCACAACCTAATCCAACACCCGACTCTCACGAACTGATCAAAACCTCCACCAAGCTCCACTAATCTCACAACTAAAGCATCAAAGAACAACCTTTGACGCTCCAACCAAACAGCAAAGCACAACAAAACAAGAAGAGATCCCGAGTCGCGACAAAGAGATCCAAATACCTCAGCCATCGAAACATCATCGTCGTCGTTCGCATCACCGCCGCCATTGCAGGCAATGATCTTCAAGCAGGAGCCTTTCGATCTCCCCATCACCTCCTCGTCCGATTTTTTCTCGAATTTCTCTTCTTTTGCTCTAAGTTCGAGAGAGAGATTGGGGTTGTGGTCTTCTCGGTTTCGCAGTAGCGTTTCAGCTGGTTGGCATGCCGCTGGATACTTATTTTCCTTTTGGGGAGCTCGGAATTGTCGGATTTCTTTAAACAAAAAAGAGTGGTTCATTAAATTGGGTTTAATTCGGCGGCTGGCGTCCACCATTTATTAGCGCGCTCGCTCCCAACCGCTCGGCTAGTCGGCTTGAACGTGCGGATGGGGCAAGGAAACGCCTCGTTTCCGTAACTCCGTTACGATTCAGTTTTTTTTTTTTTTGGTAAAAGAACCGTTACGATTCGGTTAATGGGTCAAACTAGAACGGTGGTGGTGGTAACGTTACATAAGGTGGGAGGATCCAGTTTGATGGGGCTATCCTACCCGTCGGCGGTCACAAGATACTGTTGACCGGCTGTGTCATTTCATTTGTATTTGTGCTCCCGGATTGGTAATCCACTTGATTTATATGCAAAATTTAAAAAAATTATTGATTTTTAACTAAAAGTAATTATTATAATAAATAGTTGCTATTAGTGTCAAAAATAGAGACTATGGACTATCCATTAGAAATACCAAAGCATAAAACAATGACTATGGTTGATTCTATTACTATTTGTAGAATAAATAATTTTAAACTTAAATATTTAATTGAATACATGAACAGATAAAAAAATGTCAACTGGTTACTATTACTCTATAGATAATTATTATAATCCGTTACGTACATAGACTATCTAATCAATTCACTGTGTTTGTTACGCATTGCAGTTTGCTATTTATTTACTGACGGCCGTTATGCGAGGATAAACGGCGTTAGTAACAGTACTCGAAATGCGCGAATATCGCGACACGGGAAGGTGGGCCCCACCTCGGCTGCCTCACACGTGACGCGGGCGAGAGCTGGAGAAGGAAAACTGGGATCTCCTGGCACACGTCCCGCAGGAACAAGTTTGCCGAATCTCCAACCAGAAAGCCTACGGCGCTGGCGAGAGCGCGGCCCAGACTTCCCAGCTTAGATGGATGTGGCGGTTCCTGCGGAACATCTGAAACGATCCCATGATAGGCACGGACTGTGGGGCCCACAAGGCTACCAGGCTGTCAGGCCACGAGTCGGCATAGCATTGGCCAGAGTCCTTGCAGTTGGCACGTGCAAGGATAGTGTGCGAAGACCTCGCCTCCCCATGTTGATCGACCCAATGATGGGTGCCAACGATCCCATGATGCTGACCGTTGGATGTGAAAGGAGAATAATAATTAATATTAAACAGATATGGTTTAATACCCAGTTTAGGAAAGCAGGGCTTTTTTAGGTACCAGAAAAAAGGGCAGGGTTGCTTCACTATTGTTGTTTTCTTAATGAAGACCTTATAATTGAAGCATAGATTAAGGTTTAGAAACTAAGATGGTTTTGTCTTTAATGAGAAGATTATTATTGGGAAGATGTTTGAGAGAGTCTTTGTCATAAAGTAGGGGGCAAAGACAGCCTACTCCATGTTGCTTGTGAAGAAAAAAAGAGAAGTTTCCATCACTTGCATCCCCAGTGGGGGACCAAAGCATACAATATATGAGATTTATTCATGGGCTCCATGTGTTAAACTAGACAACAAGGGGTTCCCTCTTGTGAGTGAAGTTTGGTAGCCTATATTGTGTCATAAGAACATGACTGGATTTTTAGGTTATAAAGTTTCTGTGCTGACAATGTAGCAGCTTAGATGGAAAATTTCTAAAGATCATGCATGTGTGGCTGCAAATAAGAGCCACGGAATCCTAAGTATGACAAATTGATGATTACATTGCATGAAATTTTCCCACAGCAAAGAATTTGGTGCTACAACAGTTTTCAAGTGATGCGTTAAGTCGACTGTAGGGAGAATTTTAAACACTATTCCTGGATTCTCAAAAACTAGTGAGTGCCACTAAATGTGGAAGTTTAACAAGAAGCCATGATACAGAATGTAGGAGTTGGATGAAGACAGAATTTAGAGCTAGTATGGCTATTTAACTTTTGTGTGTAATAGAGCAGGAAACAGAAGTTTTTATCTGTTTTATGGGAAATGTTATTGTTCGAGGACCAACTAATGCTCTAAAATTTTATTATTTCTACAATATTTTCAGGTGATGTTAGATGGAAATTGGTCAAGTAGGTTTCTACCTCAACTTAACCTAGATTATATTGAATATATTCTTGCATGTTTAGATCCATAACCACTTACATCAAATCACCAATCAGGTCGGGCCTCTATCAGTTTCAAATTTAGTGTGCTATAGTTAGATCTTTTAATTATATTTGTCAGCTCTATGGAAATCTATCTAAGCCTAGCCAAGTAGTCAATTCTGCCACTGCCACATACATGGAGCTCTTGTCCCAGTTTGGGACCATACCTGACCCACAAGTCATGCAGCTTGGCCTCTCAAGTCCACTTTCTGATGCAAGTTAGGTCTACATGCTCAAATCACAGCATGCCAGTATGATATGTGGGTCTCAGCTGTTTGATACTCTCTTTTTCCCCTTTTTCTAACAAAATATGGACTGTCTGTATTCAATATGTGCGCTAATGTTCTGTAATGGGAGCAAAGACGAGCATATAGCATCATATTGCAGTCTGCACATAGAATTTTCTTATTCTTCGAGGTACACGATGCATGCAGAGGTGATCCATGAGCAGATCTGTGTATCGAGGACACCGCTTTTACTCGTAGTAGTACAATGTGGGCCGATACGATCATTTGAACTTGGGACAATAACTTGGGTCTGTCAATCTATAACTTCCTAACTGGAAATAATCCATAATGTGAAATCATCTATTCCTTTGGAAACAGTCCCATTTCATGACTGAAAGTTTAATTGCCAACAATAAAATGAATGGGACTTGCAAGGCCACACGTAATTGTCGGTATCTGTTAAACTTTCCTATTCATTTTTGTTTGTAACTTAAATTTCTGGCCACTGTTTCACGAATTTTTAAAATAATAGAACCCATTGAACTGTGTGATGCTGCTACTTTGTTCATAATGAGCATCATTATTAAGTCAAAATTTAGAACTAATACAGTGATCTCAGTTTTAGCTGCCATACCTTTCCTATCAATGTTGAAAACAAATGCTAACCTACTTTTAGGAGACCCAAAACAAGAAGAACTGCAGCCGAAATTCCATGCCTTACCTACCTGGAATTGAAACCTCTTCTATAAACAACTCAAGGCTGAAAGGAAAATGGGGAAACATAAACTTTAGATAGTCATGATGATGATTTATCACTCCCCGGCAGATCTAACATCACATGAGCAAAGATCAGTGGAGCCCACACGTCACATGGAGAAAGTGTTTTGAGGATTGGTGACTGAATAATTGTCCCATTCAACAACCACCACTTGGTGTTGTGCTCTTTGTCAACAAGCAAGGCTCCCATTGAGCCAAATGCCTTTCTCTGCAAACTGATAAAGAACCCTCTGTTTCTTTGAATGTAGAACCTCTTTGATTTCGAATGCATCTATGCTTAAAAGGCTTGGCTTCACATTCTAGCTGGTCATTTGATGCTAGTTTGTAAATACATTTAACAGTGTATTCACTCTGTCTATCTTCTCTGACAGTAGCCATAATAATCTTAATGTTATTAGATAGAAAATGATTAAAATGACTGATGGACCTGGAGTCATGCTGAGATTCATTGATTTTATCCCTTTATTCTCATGTCTGCAGAATTTATCATGACCTTTTCTATCCCAAATACACACTGTACATTATTTCCAAGGATTTCCTGATCAAATAAGAATTACATAATTCTTACTGCAACCCTCTCAGCTTGTTTCTTCTCATTCATGATCCTTTTAGTCAGACTGCCATATCTTTGCTTCTAGTCCACTTTTCGACTCCATAAAGATGAATTACATGAGAAGCCATCTCATAAAGCACAAACACACGACTCATCACTGCCATTTCTATGAGTTGCACTCATCTTTCTGCTTGCCTGAATATCTGTCATCACCAGAATTCCTGCACAAGTATAGGTACTGTTCCAGCCAATAAGTTCCTCATCCTCCACCTGGATCACCCACTGCTAGGGCCCATCATTTTTATGGGAAGCTCTTGAAATTGATGATGGCATTACATTTGCAGTCATAGCTTCATCAAACACATCGATTTCTCAACGATTGGTTTGTTCATCTGAAGTGAATACAGGAGTCTTCTTTCTTCCTTCTTTTTGCACTTCATCCAGGTTCCTTGTGGGGAATTACATATTATACAGATATGTACCCAGACCTGGAAAAGTCCCACAAACAAACAAGTGGCTATTCTATCTAATGAGCAATGCTGAACATATGGAGCTTCGCACCAACTAATGTAACTTGAGCTAATCATTAACCAATGTAGCCTTGGAACAGTTATTGTTGTTATGTCCCTTTCCTGTTGTTATACGACTGATGGAATTGCCCAGAGACAATGCAGGTCATCTAGCTAAATCGATTATTGAATTGGACTGCAAAATAAAAGATCTCTCCATCCAAGCTACCGGTTTCATGAGTGAAAAAGGTGGGAGACCATGCACTCACTATTCACAAAATTAAATAAGAGAAGAAGGAAAGTCGCAGGGCATATTGCAGGCATTCTTAGGTTCTTCGGAGGTGATACATGCCAACGTTTGAATATGGAATGGCATATGTTGGACTAGTTTGGTGATAGGTAATGGCTGTTGGCATCCTGCGGTCACAAACCATATGGAATACTGAACATAGAATGGCTGGTTGAGTGCTATGAAAAGGAATTTGATGTAGTATAGAATAAGGATATACAAACAAGAAGCAATTTCAGCAGGGCAGGGGATAATGGTGTTGGTAAATAATACTATGATACCTCCTGATACAATGAGTGATGTCAGAAATACTACAAGAACATCATGCATCAGTCCAGGCAAGTCCATTATATATGAAGTCAAACAAACAAATGATTGAGTCCAATTTTTTTTTTTTCTTCTCATATGTACGTTTCCACTTGAGTTAAATACTTTTTTATATGATCAATTGTAGATACAACAAAATATTGAGAAAAGAGTAGTGGTGTGCCTGCCACATTGGACAGTCTTGGCCTTTGCAGAAGATCTCTGCCTTCCTACGCCTGGGACAGGAAAACAACTGAACGCAACCCACTCCTGTGCGATGGACCCCTAGAGAACATGGATGAACAAAAACCAACAAAGACAGCCCTTTCACCCATGTCCTTTGGCTGGTGCCAGCTATATATTGCAAGATTGGAGGATCGTCTTATTCATGCTACAATTGAAGCCATCAAAGTGAAAGGGACCTTTTATCTCAGAGAATGAGAAATTCTTTATGTGACGTAGAAAAAATGTATCATTCCATCTGGTTGAACTACGTAGTTATCATTTTCTAACATGCATTTAATATCTGCCGATCTATTTTTCGTTTGAAATTTTTCTAACATGCATTTAATATCTGCCGTTCTATTTTTTCGATTGAAATTTTGAATGACAAAATATCTTTTTATTTAAAAAATTAACATTCTATATTGATATTATGACATCCGTATAAAATTATGACTTGTATAATTTTTAACGAGATGTTATAAAAATATATATTTTTCGTCATTAAAAATTTATAAATTTTAAATGTTGAAATATTATTATCAAATTACGATATTATATATAAAATCATAATTCAAATAAATATTATAATTAAAA
>KE504741.1:828560-840911 GCA_000441515.1 Elaeis oleifera
AATATTATAATTTAAAAAAATATTTTCATCATTCAAATTTAAAAAAAATTTAAAACTACGAATATTAAATATACATTGAAAAACGACAACTACATGACTCCATCAAATGAGACGATATATTTTTTTTATACACTTTTTTATACACTGCATACGATGTACAAAGAATCTCCCCGCAGAATTAATTGTTTGATTCAAAAGAGACGTGCAAATAAGTGGGCTTGTGGTTTATCCACCACCGCAAGAAATTCTATATCAAAGTAAATTGCGACCCTTGTACTAATCTTGGAAAAAGATGAGACCTGTAGTTGAGACTGCAATGCTTCGCCATCCCATCTCCTGGAACACCAGTTCACATATTATCATTAGCTCAAAGGCTCATGGGTTTCTCAAATTTTCCCCAAACTGATGAATTTATTGTACGAGGAAATGGAAATGCAAGCCTGGCATCAGTACCTCAGCTTCCAGGCTCAAATATCCAAGAGAAGATAATAAAAAGAGACAAAAAGACCTCATCACCAACCACATTTGAAGAACAGCTAAAATATAAAACCATGAAAGAAATCATCCTGCTGAAGTATACAATGCACCATTTGATTTCACATGCATCAGCAAGGACTCATCAGAAAGATACGTGTACACATTGCTGAAGCTGAAAAATATCTTTCCGCAACGCATTCCTACCCTCTCATAGCTACTCTTTTACAGGCCTTCAGCTGAGAACAATTCCACAGATTGATCTATTCTACTCTTTTTCTCTAATCACAGCGGCATGGGTTCAGGAGTTCAGGACCATTCTGGCAGGTTCTAATATGGAGACTGCAAGTTTAGAAATTTGAGAGAAGCTGTCTAGAGTACAAATAAACAATAGCATAAAATGACAGTTGCTTTAACACCAACAGAAATTAAAAACAAATGGATATACAACATTTTCTTGCTTTTGGCCCATCCTAAAGTGACAATTAGAAGTCCAGTAACATGTTGAGGAAACCATTAGAATTGAAATAAATGTTAAAATAAAGAAACCCTCAGGTCACAGCATCCAGGCTACCCAATTTGCTATGCTATCCCAAACAAAATTTGTGTCTACTGGTAAATGATCACCTACTAGACCTCCCCCTCTTCCCAGCCCTCCCTCTCCCACGACCACGTCCTGAGCTTGCTTTCTCAGCTTCAAGATGCCCTTGGCCACGGCCAGAACCTTTCGCAGATTTAGGACGACCCCTCCCTCTTCCTGAACTCCTCACCTGAGTTACCCCCTTCCTGGCACCCCTTCCTCGGCCTCTACCAGATGATTTGCCACCCGCTTACCCTTTGTGCCCTGAATCTCGCCATTCATGTCTTCATCATCATTGCTTTCATCCCCTTCATCTTCATAATCTGATGAGTCCCCATTCTTCCTTTCTTCGAATTTGCAGAAGAATTAGCAGCACTTTTGTCCGTGTTCTTACCAGTTGTGATATTTTCATTTTCTTTTCTTCTGTTCCTGCAGAAGCGATAACCTTAATTAGATGTTACATCAGGATGTAAGTTGCCAGACATCCACAAAATCAAATGTCAGCTCAAATGCTGTCAACTAAAGATTTTATATATCCATTACATAGTCTAATCAGGAAAAAATATTTCGCTTGTTCTAGAAGTTTAACAAGACGCCTGAACCATTATTTTGAAAGTCAAAATATTATGTACCCAAAAAAAATTCAAATATTACGAGAGAACTGCATGATCAGCCGTGTATTTATTGAACAGAGTCCTCACATATCTCTATTACAAAAGCAACCAATTATATTTTACTGAATAAAATCCGATGACATAAAAGGTGGTCTACTCAAAAGATATTCGAAAGTGATCAATAAAGTTTAAAGATTTTGAATAAATTTTTAATAGGAAATGAAAACATGGAGGAAAATAGGGTCGAAAGGAAGGCATAATAACACCTCTATAATTTCTCAGTTGTGTTCCCGTCACAATGTTTCTCACCTTCCCCTTCTGACAAAGTATATCCAACCCTACTTGGCTTTTAAATCATCATGTCCAGGACTCCTTGGATGGCAAGCAAAAAATCTGACGTAGAGTCAAACCTAACCTCCATTATACAGACTAAAAATTGCCATTATCATCATGCCTTTCTTCCATCAGATAGCACTTCCAATTTGCATAGAATCAACAACTAGACTGGAATTAGACCTGTTCACAAGGTTGGGCTGGGTTCGGGCCAAAAGCTCCGCCAAGGTTTAGGTAGGCCTGGGTCTGGCCTGGCCCACCCTTTGGGCCAACTTCCCAGGCCTAAGCCTGGCACATACTCGGGCTTTGGGCTTTGTGCTGGGCCTTGAGCTTCTTGATCTTCCTCCTGAACTTAAACTTCCCCTAGTGACATGCTCTAGACTAGGCAGCATGGGCGGCAGCATTGCTGCCATTGACCTAGGAGATGGGGGGTGGCAGCTGACCTCAGATTGCATAAGGACCTTTTCAGTTAATAAATCCTATGAAACATTAGAAAACATTCAACTGGGTTTGGTTCTCATTGATCCAATGCATACCACTAGCATTGGGCGTAATTAGAGCATGCCCCAAAACATTGTCTGATCTTTAACATGAAAGACCTTCAATTGTAGAAATCAAAATGTGACAAAAATACATAACAGCACATGTTCATATCACATCGACAATGCTATGAGCCACAATATCATTCTCCGATGGAGAAAACAGAAAAAATTTTCTTCCTTATTCTATTCAGAAGTTCATCAACTATACAAATGTAAACGAGTTCTATGCCAGGCCAAACAAAGAAAAGAAATTGAGCTATTACCTAAACCAGAAACACTATAATCTCTGTTATAATAACAGCAAATAATACAAAGTCCAGATTCCCCTAATCCAAAAGCCCAAATCCAAGGAAACAACAGAGTGTTCCCCAACGAGCACTCTCGGATTAAGATGCAAATCCAAGAATAAGATGAATTACCTCCAAATATCAGAAATGGAGAAAAAGGCAAACAAGAAGAGGATGAAGTGCGTATAAATCCCAAAGAACGAGGGTTAAGATGTACACTTGGGGACCAAATCTTAGAGACTGCCATGACAAATCCACTTCTCTAGTTTGTTCCAGATGATGGGAACAAATACAAGAACCGCCATGGAAGAAGGTCTACAAGGAGATTGTGGCCATGTAGAGAAGTTGCAGTGCTGCGGTTGACAACGTAGAGGGCTAGCAGGCTGCCATGGCAGCGCAGTGGTTGACAGTGTCACGGTAGAGACACATGAGAGAAGAAGATGAGAGTGATGGCTGCCACAGCTGTGATGGGAGAAGAAAGGAGGGGTGATAGCCAGCTACAATTGGAGAAGGAACAGAAAAGAAGAGAGAACTAGCTTTCTTCCTTCCCAATCTCCAATAAGCAGCGGTGAACCAGCTAGCTGAAGCACCCATAAGCGCGCACATACGTGCGCACGCACACATACAACACGCACGTAACACATACGTAAAATAAATCAGGCACATGTATATGTGTGCACATACATAAAATAAATCAGGTCGGCTTTAATGCCTAAACCTGAGTCTGGCTTGGCCTGCCGGATTTTACATAGCACACACACACATATATAAAATATATCATGCCAGGCTTTAATGCCCAAACGGGCCAAACCTGAGTCTGACTCAGCCTGCCAGCAGGCCCACCAGAAAATTTAGGGCTTGAGCAGGCTGCCTGGCCTGTGAACAGGGAACAAGTAGGAAGGATAAGAAGCAATCTACATGGGAAAAGTCTGAACAACTCTGAGTTGACCAAGGAACCTGCAGGTACTCACCATTCCTCAAGAAACAAGTGTGCGATACAGCTTCCAGGACCACTCATGTTCCATATAATTACCACAGGAGCATAGAACCATGTAGTCAAGAGGCTATCTCATTTTGTAATCAATTTTTGTTTACCATAGGTGCTTGTTCAATCTCATTAAAAAACACCTATCTAATTAAACTAGGTAAACCAACGAATACATCCCTTCCTACCACCTCATATCCACTTTCCCCTATTTCATTGCAAACAATCCATGACTTTGATCCCCTAAATCTGACCAACCACCAGTGTCTCAGAAAAAACAGACATGCCTTAACTACTTGGGTTCATTCCATAAATTATAATGGTAGTGATATAAATTGTATTGTACAAGCAAAACTAAAATATCATTTAAGCTGAATTAAGCGAGCTAATTTGCAATTTACAAAGTCCCAGCAAAGATTGTAAAAATCATATAATCTGGTAAGTACAGATAGCCGGAATTCAGCTAGAGAAGTTCACCAAGTTACTATTATTGTGTTTCATGGTTATTAGGTCCCATCTCATATATGACCACCAACTCCATAAAATTTATTCTCCTACATGATAAAATTTTCCATCCAACAAGCCCTGCAAGGGTAGAGACTATGTCTGTTCAATTCCAACTGACAACCTAGACTAGCAAGAAATTTCCAATTCAGCTTACATCCACTTTACATGCCTCCATTCCAAATAATATGGAGTGATTTCATCAACGAATTTTGACATCATCATGATGGCAGACCCTAAAACTTCATTTAGTTGCCTAGACCTATCCCAAAGTGCTAATTTAGATATTTATGATTACGATCATTTAGTAAACATTTAGATAAGATTTTTTTTTCTTCTCCCTTTTGCTTTTTCCATTCAGAAATTTCACTCAGATGAGAGAGTAAAATCAAACTAATAGTAATGAAACATAAAGTAATAGTCCAGAAAACTGCTTGAATAGCAGGGTAGACATACCATCAGCAGAACTTTCACCATTGTAAACTTCCAGCTGACAACAAAAAAAAAAAAGGGAAATCATTAGATCGATCAGAACAGTACTGCATGGACTGTTAAAACTATGCATAAACACTTATAAGACAAGCACCCAAATAAAGGGCTTGATCATATTTTTACAAGAAAGGAAATGATAATAAAGATATATGCAGTACTAAGCTGACTGCTAACCTAACATAATAGAATTCAGAGCAACATCAAAAAGGCTACGCTCAGTTCTTTAAGATAAAAGAAGCATGACCGTCCCTGATATCCTGAGACTGCCTCTCTACATGGCATAATAATGCTTTAATAAAATTATAGACATTATCATATACTGAAGAACTGGGACCCAGTCAAACCTGTAAAATAAATCCCTTCATTAAAACTTCATCTGATTAAGCCTAAGTTGCCTACATATCTTTCCCACCTGTCCTAAAAAATATAATGTCAGTTATCTATTTCCTTGCTGCCATCCAAAGAGGCTAAATAAGTGATTAAACTTATCACTCTTTTTCAGTGTTGTTACTTAATTTAGAAGAAACTACAACACAGACATCTAAGCGAGCAAAGGAAAGTCCTCTTGTTTGCTTGGGTTCGAATTCTTAAACTTACCAACATTTCCTTTTATTATCTCTGATTAGCTGATCCTTCCACTTTGTCCATGTCCAAGTTTATAAAATTCAAGGTTCTCATCTTGGCTGAGATCTCAGATTATATAGATATTGGACACCTCCAAATACAATGTATAAAAACCTCAACAAACAAAATTTCAGATATAAGCCAATATGATGGATTCATATCGGGTGCAATATTATTCAATAACTATTTTAGTTTCTTAAATAGGATTTCTTAATTAATAAACATTGAAATTAATATTTTAATATAGTTCAAATTTAGCTTTGCCATATCCCTGAGATTTTGATATCACATTCCAAAGATATCGGAAAATCTCAGTTCCTCCTAAATCTTCCTAGTTACCAATATCCGCCAAGATAAATCGAGATCTTGGTTCATTCTGGTCTCAGCCACTCACCAAAATAACTAATATATCAATATCTAAAAACCATGATTAGAGTCATGTGAAATCATGTATTCATGAAAAGTACTGCAAGCTAGTGTTACTTGGACACAAGTAATGGGTGTCAAGTGTTAGTATTTCAAAGAATCTAACATAGCAATCTTAAAAAATTTGGACACATGGACATGGATTGTTCAATTTAATATTAATATAATATATACAAACTTATTTGGAATCATCTTTGATTATCTAGTTGTATTGGCTTTGAAAATATTCCAAGCGATAGAAAAGCGAAGTACCATAGCTTTGTCCAGGCCCATATTTGTCTAGTGCTAAGTCTTAGTCAGATGACCTAGTGGAAAACCCCCAAAAATAAAGGTATGACGTGCCATGTTATATTGGCTATGCATATTTTTCCATCCAACCAAGGACCACTCTCACCTACGCATCTAAAGCCCATTCCATCGAAGCCTCATTTCCTACAACCCTAGAGATCTCCGGAAAGAAAGGAAGGGTTGCCAACAGTTGGAGCCCAGATAATTCAACACGTCCTCGACATCCAAGGGCATCAAGACATGAAAGAGTGGTGGAATTACTACCATGAGCTCATTGAAAGCATCAAAGCAGTTCTCCTTCCATTCTCTCTTTCCTTTTTTTTCTTTCAATTTTCTCCCTTTCTTTTTGCTACCATGGGATGTGCTACCAATTTAGCGTAACACATGTTTTCTTCCTTCATTGGCTAGGGTTGGACAAAAGAGAGCCGTGTCTTGGGTATGTCCCATGCATCTCATGCATGTCATGTCATGTCCACATTGGGATATAACAAAAACCTAGAATATGTAGTGTCCGGGTAACAGTGGTGCAGGCAATAAGAATAAACACACTAAAAGATAACAAACATGAATACCCATATTACACGAAAAGCAACATAGCAAATGTAAATTCACTGATCCATGGTTTCTAACATCACATTGAACTGAGGCCAAAACCATGCAAACTGATCCAAAACTAAGTCAATTTTAATGTTTCAACCAAAACATCTTATGGGACCTAATTTATCAAATGTACAGGGCCCGAGTTAACAAACTTTAGGCAAAAGACCTTACTTCGGCATTTTTTGTGCACACATGTGTGCAAGTGTCCGTCTAAAGGTTATTCTTAGGTGATATATCAAGCCTCTAGAAAGTATTATCACAAGAGCAAATTCAAAATTTCCAGTTTTTGAGTAGATTTTCAAACTTGCAGGTGTTTGATTAACTAAACTAAGCAAGACCCAGAAAACCTTTCTTACAACTTGTGAAATGCATTAAACCATATTAATAAAATAGCATATATTGCTATTTAAAGTACTTTTGTTATTCCAACACATACATGGTGTATAAGATAGCTTCCTCATAAAATATTATAATTTAAAACTATATGAACTATAATTATGAACTTGAGCTAGTTTTCTACCAATGTTTGTGGAATTTTTTATATTTATTAACTTGGCATTGTTGCTGTCTTTGTATTTTTTATCTCTACAAATTAGTGAAATGGCACATGGAGATTGATGTGGAAGATAGCATTTGCATCAAACTTCTGCTATTCCTTGCTTCTATTTCCGCTCTTCTTTAAAAACAATAAACCTATGCTTTCAAAAAATCTGTTACAAAGAATTTCGAAAAACAAAAATGTTTCATCATACAATTTATAAAATTTTTCACCTTGGGTCATTGAAAAGAATAAAAAAAAAAAGAATAACAAATGGGCCCTAAGTTACTTGCTTTGCTTTTCTTTACATTTATATCTTTCTTTCTCTAGTACTTTTTTTTCTTTGTGCTGACACAATGAAGCTCAAATAGAAATATTTAAAAGTTTCAAACTGGATCATATTATGGTCCCCAGACAAAAGCAACAAAAAGACAATGTACTTAAAGTTATCCCTTACACTACATTTTCCTCCCATATGAATCATAATAAGTTTTAAAAGATTCAATCTCCAACTTCAGAATCTATTTCAATGACACCTGACTGCATGCTATAGATTAAAAGTTACTAACTAAAGCAATCAGAGAAAGAACATAGAATAAGAGATTAATCTAGATTTATAACTCAGCGCAAAATAGTGCACCACCGTGACATTATTTTGTGAAACTTACCCACTACACTTTTCTTAGGGCAACAACATGCAGATAACTTTTACCTTCAGGACACAGATAAAAGCAGTATTCATGCCCATGAAGCAAGCATCTTATCCAGACACATAAGTGTCTAAATCAATGAACTAGAAAAAGGAGATACAGGGCATGTAACAAAACAATTCAATACGTACACATGGAGACACGCACATATATACAGAGAGGAGAGAGACGCATGCAAGCTCACGATTTTTAATACCCAAACAACAGATTGTAAATATTGTAAAACATAAATCATTAGAAGATATTACTTGTTAAGGTGTTCAGCTATGCAGGTATTTATCCAGACCCCAAGATTAGCCTACGGATACAAGAAACACGAGTTCACAGAGATATTTTAATGCCAGTTCCCAACATAACTATAGTCTTTGAACTCATTGCTACAAAGGATAATTGTCCATTGATCTCTAAAATTTGCAAACAAAGAATTCGATAAATACCTAAGGATTTGATGTGAATATGGTCATGGATATGTAACCAGCACAAATTCTTCAAGATGGATGAAAAGGTCCAGGTAATACAGGCAGGCATCCAGTTCAGACAAATACCAAAAACAACTCGGGAATCTAACCTTTGAGATCAGGCTATAGCGAAGCAAGAGAGAATTTAAAATTGAGCTACCGGAGCAAAAAGTCACCAACAAAATCATAAATAAATAAAGCAGAAGACTATCATTTTTTTAAATGGCAAATGTGCAGAAAGAGTTCAAAATCTAAGGAACAAAGCTAATGCTGTGATGAAAAAGGTTTCATATGTTTCCTCCTATAAAATTTATATAAGGAAAAAGAAAGGAACATTGAAAAATAAAATCATAAAGATGTTGGGTACAGATTTCAAGTTTGGTAAGAGAAAACCTAAGCATACTTTAAATACGGATGTATCATAAATCAAATAAATCAGAACTGGATGCTTCAGTTTAGTGTCACCATCAATTGGACCATAGACAATAGATTCCTCCATTTGGAAGACTAACATCTGACTTCCTGTACAACATCTTGCAAAAATCTAAAATTTGAGAATATCTATACTTTGTGCTGGTTCTTGAAAATAACTAAAATTTAACTTATATAACCATAACATAATCATCCACCACTATCCTAACTAGATAGGGCCAGCTTTAGGATCCTCATTTGTCAAATACTCCTATATAGTACTACTTGTGCTATTTCAAGCTTCCCCTATCCTTTCTCATAACCTCCATCCATGTGATTGTAGGTCTTCCAATTCCTTTTTCATCTTCCAACATAATTAACACTGTTTTTTAAATACAGTGTGTAGGGCCACATATGCAGGTTGCATATGCATATGCGGTCCCCCGATCACATCGTATACCTTTGATCCAGCAACTATATGAGATTGGGTCACATATAGGTGGAAAAATGGTTTGTTTAGCACTTAAGGGACATACTTGTACTTATGCAGCATGATTAGCATTATGTATATTTCAATGAACCCTACTTATCATTATGGGACCGCATATAGGCTCTTTTAGCATTGTACAACCATATACATGACCAGTCTCACACATGTCCATGCAAACAAGGTATGTTTAGGCAAATGGTGGGGTTGGATGTGGATTTTAAGCAGGTTGGATCAGTAATTAACAATGCCAATATGTCAATTATGCTATAATTATTTCTACCAAGTGTCAAGTAAAAGGTAGCAAGTATTGATTGCTAGTATTATTAAGATTTCTAATTTATAACAAAAAGTTGCTATCGCTATCGTATATAATGTATTTCTTTATCTTAAACATTCATATGAGCTCGGATATGCGGCCATAAAATTGCTTTGTGATCCCTTGAACACCCTGCGTACTGCAACCTACCTTTTAAAACATTGTAAATTAAAACACCTCTACTTATTGGAGTCCCCTTGCGTCATTGTTGCACATGCTCATACCTTCTCAATCAATTCTTCACTAGTTTGTCCTCAATTAGTGCGATGGCAGATCTCCTTAAACGTAATAGGTGAATCGTAACACCTCCCTCCCCCCGCATGCAGATCAGGCATGCATATGGAGGGACAAAAATGACCGAAATGAGTAAAGACTATAATCGGGATAATTAAATAAATAGCTAGCATAGAGGGGATTCAAACTCATGACCTCCAACAAACTTGAGCTATAATACTATGTTAATTAACCAATTGACCATGAAAGCTTAAGCTGATAGGGAAAAGGTCGACGATATAAATCATGCTTAACACGCTTCTTTCTAAATTTATTAAAGATCCATCTAAAGGTTCTTTTCTATACTCGATTTGTTACCTTATATTCTTTAGTATTGCCCAACTTTTAGAATAATGTAACATTAGTCTACACTATTATAATAATATACAATTTTCTAGCACATCCCCAAGGTATGTATTTATCACATAATACCACAAGAGCACCTCTCCACTTTCATCCGACCAACTCTATTTCCGTTGCATACATCTTCATCTATCTCCTCGAGGGTGAGCCTTAGTGCAACACTAAAGTCCGGAGGTCACATGCTCGAAACATGGAAATAGCCTCTCCTCATGCAAGGTAAGGCTATATACACTTGACCCACTCCAAACTCTGTAATGGAAAGAGTCTCGTGCAGTAGCCTGTTCCTTTTTTTATTCCTCATTAATCCAAATTAAAATAAAATAAAAATGATCCCTCTGTGATACTCTTATACATCAATCTTAGTTGGAGGCTCATCTTCATTTCTATTTTCACACAAATTATGTCATATATGTTTGTTTTTATTCTACCAATTTTTGGGTGCCAATTTTCTAGAACTTTCTACTACAGATTCAACTTAGCATTTGGTCTTGTTCTTTCTCATCAATCAACTTTATATCATCTATAAATGGCATACACCATGGTACAATCTCCTAATCATTATTCATCTATAATTGGCAATAAATAAATATGGCCCTATATCCTTACTGTGTCTGGACACTAATTATGCCTATTCCTAACTCAAGTCATATGCTCTAGCACAGCTACAAAAATTTTAGCGTGATGCAGATACACATCCTTCTTAAAGCCACACCAAAGAATCTTCCTTGACACCTTATGATAAAATGTATTCAATTTAATAAAGACCATATAGAGATTTTCACTTCTCTCCATATTCATTTGTTAGTTGGCTAAGAAGATGGCATCAATTATTCACTTTCTACCATTAAACCGTATTGGTTTTCTGAATCCATACTCATTTTTTAATGTCTTCAAATTTCCTTTATTGTAACTTTATAGGTGGCTTATTAATTTTACTCCGTGATAATTAGAGCAAACTATATACGCTGCATTTGTTCTAAGAGATATGTACCACAATGCTCCAATCATTGTCATTTTCTTGGTTTCTGTGATATCATAAGCTAGAAAAGCAAGGAAGCCAGCATATCCCGCAATTTTCCAAACCTAAATAGAAATTTCATATAATGCAAATGTCTTACCCTATTGGATCCCTTCCTGAGCTATCTCCCCTACAGTTTTACTAATTTTAAGACAAACTTGACAACCCCTTAATTCTCTGGTAGAATCATCACCTGACAATTTTTGAAAATAATGTCTCCATGTTTATTAAATTCCCTATCCTTGCACGAGGTCCTGTTATTCTCTCTATTGAGGCATCTAATTTGATCAATATCTTTAAATTTCCTCTCTCTCATTTTATATGTTTTATAAAGCATTTTAAGTTCCATTGAAATTAAAAGAAAAGAATATTCTCATTCTGAGAAAAGGGGCATCCATAACCTCTCATTGTAGATCTATCCCAATAATTCCATCATAAGGACAAGAAAGAGAGATTTCATATTTGTATGAAATCCAATTTATTTGCCTCCATAGGAGTTGGGAAATTGGGTGTAAGAAGTGTTGCTCATATGAAAATTGTTCAGATGTGCATGCCCACCTAGTTATTCTCTTAGCATTCCAAAGCACTACTAAAGTGTCTCAAAAGTCAAATTGAATAAATACTACTAAAAATGATAATCATATTAAAAGTTCATTTAGTGACAAATTCCAATTTCATGTAAATGTATACATGCATACGCACGCACATGCATGTGCATGCAAGCATTAGAGCTATCAATTTGGGTTAGGCCCGTCGGGTTGGCCCGCCCACCATGTAAATGGGGCGGTTGGGTTCATATTTTAGCAATCCATTTAAAAGCGGATCAAATGACCCGTCCGTTGGGTTGGCGGATCGAGGCGGGTCGGGGCAGACTGACCCGCCTATTTTGTTTAGTAAAAAAAAATATTACCAAATCCCCTTGAGGCCTTGACCCTTGTCTAGTTATCCACCTATTTTGTTTAGTAAAAAATTACCAACCCTCCAGAGATCGTGAAGGGGATGCGAGAGGAGAGGGAAGGTTAACA
>KE504741.1:840931-863276 GCA_000441515.1 Elaeis oleifera
ATTTTGGCTGGTTGGCCTATTTAACCCGCAGCCCATAACGGGTCGGGTCGAGTTGGAGTTTTCCAACCCACCAGTTAAACGGGTCAGCCCGCCCCACCCGTTTAGAGGGGGTCGGGCGAGGCGGCCCATCTTGACAGCTCTAGCAAGCATACATGTGCATGTGGATGCCACTGTTTTAACTCAAGCAAGGGGCCAAGAGTGCAAGGAAATGGGAACCACAAAATTATTAATATTGCAAATTGATAGCTGCAAGGTAACAAAAGCTGATGTATAGGCTTGCTAATGAGCCAAATTACTAATAATCATATTCAAAGTTTATTTAGTGACAAATTCTAATTTCATCTACATGTGTGTAGATGTCTGTCTTAACTCAAGAAAGGGGACGAGATTGAAGGAAAATGGGAACCACAAAATTACTTATAAGCAAATTGCCAGATGCAAGGCAACAAAAGCTAATTGTATGGGCTTACTAAAACTTGGAAGTATCTTAATGCATCAATTAATTTCCAAAATGCAGCAGTTGTGGCAACCAATTTAGAAGGCTATCATAACTAAAGTATGGGTCAAACTTAAGTTCTATCAATGCCAAGTTTAAGATAAATTGATATCTGACCCATAAACCCAAAAATTCCGTACTGGCCCGAACCGGCCGGTACACTCCATATCGAGCTGGACCGGTAGGGAACCGAGACGGTTCGACCGGCGAAACCGATATACCGAAGGAGGGAGAAGGAAAGAGAGGAAGAGAGAGAGGAGAGGGAGAGAAAGCCCTAACTGCCAGATGTCGGCGATGGCCTGTTGCGGCCGTCGGAGGGCTTCCGCCATCCGATTATCATCCGATAGGGCTTTTACAAGAGCGAGAAAGAGAGAGAGAGCTTAGAGGGGAGCGACATACTGGAGGATGTGCAACCGACGGAGGGGCCACGTGTTTGTCGGGTGGCCGCCATGGCCACCGGACGACGGAAACCATACGAACGGAGCCGCGACCATGGAACAAGGGCCACAGTCCCTGTTCATCGCCCTTTTTAAAAATAAGATGAATAATGAAGCCAGCAATCGGTTTGCCGATTTCACTTTTGAATTTTTTTTTTAAAAGGCCAAAACAGTGAAGCCGGCAAACCGATTGCCGACTTCAAGTATTTCAGGCTTTTAAAAAAATAGCCGTGAAACAAGGGCATCACCCCTATTTCACGCCCGCGGCGCCACATGCGCGGAGTGCACCGTCCGACAGCCATGGCGGCCAACTAGAGGCCGTCCGACGATGTCTCCGAAGATTCTCGTCCTACCTTTCTTCTTCTCCCCCCTCTCTATTCTCTCTCTCTCTCTCTCTTTTTCTCCTCCCGGTTCGCTTCCTTTATCTATGTCAATTCGCGTCGGTCCGGTCCAATACGGAACTGTACCGATCCATACCGCCAGCCGGCCGACACAGGTTTCGGTACCAAATCCGCAAATCTTGCATAAACCTATAAATGAATATGCATGAACTTTTGCACAAGGTCATTATTGGCTTCATATCTGACAAAATTGACTGGTCCTATTAATAAGTTTCACAAAATTAAGGACAAGGCATTTCAACCATACAGGAAAAACTATGAAGGCTATTAAAAACCAAGCTCCATAAATTGAGTCCAAAAGTCCTACAGTTAAACCTGGTAACGATTCATATGTGGTAACTATAATCTACATCTCGCCTTACAAGGCTAGGACTCATACACTGATTGTTTACTCGAAATTTGCACCAAAAATAGTACTGCAAGATATAGATTTCAGTTTATCAGTATTACCTTTTCTAAACAGGAATTTATCTAACTAATAAAAAGTACTGTTCATAAATATTTTGCATTTGATGAGGGAATTCATCTCAAAGTTGGATCACATATGATGCAGAGCCAAAAACCGATAAATGAATCAGGTGAAAGGACTGACTACAATCATCTAATGAAGACCATTTGGTTCGCACATCAACAAAATTACATGATCCCAGAAACAAATATTCGGAGCCATGGACCAACTACAGCATATATCAGATAATTGTATCATGATGGATCAAAGAAGTTAACCAGAAAGCAGCAAACAATATTTTCATGTGGCTGTGCATTTTGAGAACATATTACTACTTTTACATTCAAGGTAGGCAAATAGCTCCTAGTCAAGCAACATAGTTCAGACTTCTTGAAGGTGCTAGCTAGCCTGGTGATAAGATCTCTTGCTGATTGTACCATAAACATGATAATGTATTCAACCTTCCTCAAGAATAGAGGGGTATATGGTACTGGGCGAAGGCTACCCTTTGTAATGTAGTCTGATGCTGTAAAGCACCGTGGGTGCATGACGGACAATAAAAGCCTTCCCCAGAACCTATATGATAGGCAGGAACAAAAGGTTAAGGCACCTATAAAATGTAAAAGCCCAAAGAAACGGGGAAGCAAATAAACCAAAAGGCATAATTTCAATATTTTTATCCATATTGCAACCATTTATCCTTTCAATAGCGTCGCATCAACTAATGTAGCCTCTGTCCCTGTCTGCAGCGGTTGTTGTTGTTGCTTACCTATGTTGCTTGTGGTAACACAAGGCACTACTAAATATGCCAGTGGCAGAAGAGGTAGCAGCGACTGCCACAAACGCCAAACAAAAAGGAAGACAAGAAAGAGGAGGCGGAAGAGTAGGAAGAAAATAAGATTGGCTGCAGGAGAAGGTAAAGATGTACCTCAAGCTGGGTCCCTTGCCACTGCTTGGCCTTGTTGTTGCCTTTAGATCTATACCTGTGTCTTGATTTACATCTAAGCCAATCAATTAAACCAACCAAACTGCCTAATTTCCTAACCTGACTCATCACACCCACCACCTCTTCACTGTCTAGCCCAATTTGTCTGACCATAGCACCGCTTTAGGTCCAGCAGGGTGCCTATGCACCTGCCCAGGCCCAAGCAGGTCATTTAGCAGTACAGCCCACCTAAGTTATGCATCCAGTCCTTTTCTTAGAATGGTGGCATAGCACATAAAAAATGAAGGGGGAAAACAAAACAAAAGATCTAACTTAACTGGCTGCTGTTAAATCTAGAGGTAGCATCAGATTTTCTTGACTTGTGCTAATATATGAACTTTCCAGATTAAAAATGAAAAATAATAAGCATCCAGGAGTAACCAGTCGGCAAAAAAACCTTATTATATTCAATACAGTTACCTGATCCAGTCGATCACCAACATTTGCTCTACCAACAACAATCAGAGAAAGACCCAATCCACAGGCCACGCTACAGAAGTGTTTCAAAATTTAGGCCAAATATATAAAAATATATAATATTATAATCCATGAAAGTGGCAGTGCCCTAAGTACCTTGTCACATGCATGCCATTAAGAATATCAACTTTTTTGGGGTTCGCAGAAGACCTATTGTGCAGACAAATATGTACCAATTTTTTGTCATAATTATACAAAAATCTCAGCAACTCATAATGAAATAAAAATACAAAATGTCAAATAAACATACTTCTGTCCTAGGGACCATAACCAAGCTCCCCGTACTGAGCATGACCCCAACTAATGCATGAATCTTCAGCACCAACAACATGGTGCATATAACCAGAGGCCATGCATCGAATGTTCCACCCACTGATAACCAACAAAAGAAAAAGAAAAAGAAAAAGAAAAAGAAAAGAAAGAAGAACAAGTGAAGAATCAAGTGTACCAGTTAGAAACAGTGAATAAAAGCAAAAGTAAAGAAAAGTGCTCAGACTGATAGTAGTAAAGTACACAAGGTTAGTACATATGACTTAATAATAATTGCATAATTCATCTCAGACACTAATTTTGGAAAACTTAGTTATTACGTGGAATCTTTGACGTGCAGGATAGAAATTGCAGGATGCTCATAACAGCAGGAGCTTTTAACAACAGACTATTGGACATTTTAACAGCATGTTTTAGGGAAGTATCGGCCACTATTACATCAGTTGATGTCGTATGGTGATCCTAGCATTATGTTAAACTTAGCTGCATGAACGAGTTATTAAGAGCATATCATTTAGTAAGTACTCATTATTATCAACTAATAATTTCGCTTGACATTCTAAAATACCTGTCCCAATCGTCTTCTTTAATCCTTGTTGTAATGCAGCTCTGTTTTTATTTCTTCACCCTCTTCCTCTCCCTAATCTTTGGTATCACATCTATGAGGACAGAATATAAGTTTAACAAAACACAAGAACATTACAAGGCTACATATATCCCATACCCAATAAGTAAACCGAGGTCTCAGACGCAGAGAGATCAAAGCAGATTTCAGGTACCACAGTTGACCATAAGGACTCCATCAAATGCAATTTTTCTATCCACCTTGCCTTGGTATGATAACATTGATTAGTATGTTAACCAAAATACTAGCCTTACACCAGTCCAAAGGATACCAATAGAACCAAGACTCCAATATAAGATTTCTTGACAAACTTGGGGACTAAATAATTAAATTGTCACTATTATAAGCAAATGTTAAACAAAGAACATAGACATAATAGTGCATGAAGGAAAATGGTTATCTAGAGAATAAACATCAATGGAGGAACAGGAACTGTCAATATGGAATTAGTTCAATTCATCAAAAACACATCAGTTACAATAACATATATAAGTCAATATATGTATGTATAAATGTACATTTAAAAGTATATACGTGTCTATATGTATGCATTTCTAAAAAGAAACATGAAAGTTATCTATTTCTGCAAAGTAATTGACTTTCTAGAAAGGAAGTATGTCTACGCATGCCAGTGCCTGTAAGACGCCGGCATATTGCCAGCTAAACTTCTTTTCAGTAACATAAACATATGTGTGTATATTTACGTTTGCATTTCTGAGCAGAAACATGAAATTTATCTATTTTGTGAAGTTTGACCTTGCAGAAAGGAAATATGTCTAAGGATGCCAGCACAATGCAAGATGCAAGTAAACTGCCAACAAACTTTCTAAAAAAACATAAAATATCTAATTAAATAGTTTACAAGCTAATTAATACAAATTTGACAGCTACAGTTCCAGGTCAAGCTAAATAAGAAAAGCCGAAAAGATAACCAGTGATTCACCATTAATTATTTGAGAAAGCAAAGGCTTAAGAAATCAAACCTCAAATCCATAACTGGCTTAGGATACATCCAGTCATCGCCCGTGGTCTTCAATTTTCCCCACATATACAACTGACCTCCTCCTGGAAAAGGAATACAGTCATGAAGGCAAGTAAATATTTTCTGAATTACCATTGTCCGCTACCAGTAATGTGCTGATCTAAACGTTTGATAACAAGTATTAAGGTCATAACGACATAAATAATAGGAATACTTTGTACTTCTTTAAATCCCTAAAAGGAAAACTTGAATGTATAATGAATAATGATCTTTTATGACCAATATCGAAAAATCCATACTGCATCTCTGTTTTTTAATATAAACTGAAAGTCTGGCATTTATAACAAAGCAAGAGGTTTCATCTATTGAGAAACCAGTGTCAAATATAGGCTTTGAGAAGTTGGGGTTTCTTTAATTATATTAGTAGCATGTTGCCTGTGCTTTGCAGATAAGTTATTTAGAGTCAAGGTAATAAGTCAAAAGTTCAGACTTTAAAAGGCCCAGAATATTAAATTTTGAACTGATACAGGCTGAACTTGGTGGTCAACTAACTGCTACATTTGGATGATGCTGTCAATGTAGAAAACCCAGTATATGTGAGCATTAAAATGGAGCATTTCTGACATCAGCAGTTCAACTTAAATACTTGGGTAGCCTGATGTGTTTCTCAGGCACTGAAGTTGATGGGATGCCTACAATTATTAGCAATTGAAGAAAGTACAACATCAAACTAATTAGCACACAAACATGCACCAATTCCCAACAAAATTTAGCTCAACAACCAGACAACAATGACAAAAAGATATAAAACGCTAATTAAGGAATTTATAGGGGGCCAATAATGACAAAACAGTGCCATTGGTGCTCTACAGAACTTGACTAAAACACATCCTAATATTTCATAGCAATAGATCAATTTCTGTTGTTTATGCATGCTCCAACTTCCTTAGATTATGAAGCCACAGAGAAAACTTTAAGACAACTTTTTGGGCACCATAGTTGCAGTACATTTTATTGGAAGAAAAAGATCAAGGACATGCAGCTTCATCCATCATTGGACTTGCGGATGCATATATGTTTCTCAAATCATTTGCTACAACAAGTTTTTTCAAAGAAAGCATCTTATATCTCAAGGAAACAAGAAAGTAAGGTTCGGAAGATCAAGCATAGATGTAAAGCATTCAGACAGAGGAATAACTTTACAATGACCACAACATTTTTTTTTCAATAATAAGGACCAAAGCTAGCATGTTAAATGTACAATTAAAAAGCAACTAATTTATAATATTTTGAAAAGTCAAACAGAAGAGCAACTCCACAATGGCCATAGCGTGTAAGGAAGGAGAAAACAATACCAGCAGTGCATGCAGAACTGACAGAACCTGCTGAGACTATAGCATCAGGTGGTAGAACGTTCTGCCTTTGGAATACTTCAACAAGACGAGGAACCCATTCATCCTTCTGCTCTCTGTGACCCAGCCTGAACTTCATGGAATCAAACAGTCAAAAGAAAAATGTGAACAGACACATTATGCAAGCATATGGCTCAGGTAATCAAATTTCCACCGATGCAAAAGAACTAGCAAGTTCTAGCAATAGTTCCCACTTGTAAGTACCTTCCATATCCACCAAATCCCCAGCTGGAGTCATGCCATCAGAAAGGAAAGTAAAAAGGAGGAAAAGCATGAGTTAAGTCAGATGCATAAATCAGATGACTTTGCAGCAATGCACAGTCATGCACTTACAAAGAAGTTTCAATCTGAAAATTTGGAGATGGTAGAATACAAAAGGGATATGAAAGAAGTATGAAACAGCCAATATAAGACCATGAATGGTCACAAACTAATGTCTGCATAAAATAAACCGTACACAAAAAAGGGAGCTTACTGCACATACGTGTAAACAAAGCCACTTGAATCAGCAGCAACTGGATGTAGTTGGGCAGGCCAGTACCCAGAAAAGAAGAAGAAGAAGAAAGCTGATCAATATTCATTTGGAATAAATATCCATGGAATAAAACCAAGAGAAACTAATTAACGGAACCTGTATGGTTAGTTCCACAGGCAACTTTAACAATTGTTTTCCTGAAAATGCAGCTATTGCTCGTGGACGAGGCTGAGGCTCATAGGCTAGTTTTACAGAGCTTTCTTGACATTATACTGACAGTACACAACACAAACATCAATGTATGAAAGATTTTTTTAAAAATGATTATCACAAAGGTATTCCTATTCGAACCTCATTGTCTGTTCCATGACCAAGTTGTCCATACTGTGGTAGACCTGCCGTTCTGCAGAACATAGTAAAACATAATTGACTAAGAAAACTGCTAACATAGTACCCATTTGAAATCACCATGAAAACAGACAGAAAGCAAACGAGATATGAACTGTTTCAGAACAGATATTCTGCATCACGTACAATATGGAGGAGCCTTCCACTGATGACAGCCATACAGTAAAATCAGCCCCACAAACAGCATTTGTGGCTTCAGAAACCAAACAAGCAACAGGAGAGGGCTCGATTTCTATAGAAAGTAAAGAACCAGAAGTTAAATACATATTAAAGTAGTAATATTTATGTCGGGCTTGTTGTCACCATGTTCACTCCTAAGTGATGTATGTTTAACAAATTTGCTAAAAGATATAAGAAAGAAATAGCAAAAAGTTGGTGCATATGAAATTTAATGGATCGAGCATATTTTAAGAAAAAAAGTGTTTTAAGTCTCACCTCTAGATAAAATAGAAAATAAGCAATATCAGAACAGTATCATATTGATACATAAAATGTATATATTAACTTTAATTTTCTAAGAAAAAATCTGTAGCAGCAGCCAGCAGCAGATTCCTCCATTGTAATTACAAGAAAACCTAGATAAGATGTCATAGGACATGTTTCCCAAGTAAAGAGTGGTGATTCGTTTGCTTCAGCCTTTCAATAAACATTAGCGATCAAATATTACAATCAGAATTTTCCCTATTCCTCTCTTTTTGTCTAATTCTATATATATTGATGATGTCCTATTGTCTGCCTGTGTACCTTACTTGGCTCAGCCAACACATGTTTACATAATTTCTCATTATGTTGCACAGTGTATGTAACTCGCTACAATTTAGATGCACCATTACGAAGCATAAACACAAATTATTCATCAAAAATCTATAGCTATTAGTTGGTAGCAAGGTTTTAAATCCCGTGGGATGAGACTGTTCCGATTTTCCCATAGAACGGGATGCACCACCATCACACCCTGTCCCAATACTTGGGACAAAGGATGTCCCAAGATGTCCAAATGAAACCAGCATAAAACATGCATAATACATCTCTCAAGTCCAATTTAAAGCAACAATAGCAGAAGAGTATAATTAACTATATGTCTTAAGGCACATGTTTATTGTCATGCATCTCTATCATTTCATGAGCAAAGAAGGGTAGGAAACTAATCTTTGGATGCTTGATATCAGCATACATATGATACACTGAACCTTGACTATAGCAAGCTTTATAATCAGAACATTCTTAAACAAGATGAATCAGGGCAAGAAAATAAGGTACAGGACAAGGCACACAAATCAATCCATGGATTGTAAACTAACCATTCTTTGTTGAACCTGACCCCAATTGCCCATGCTTATTCAAACCAAAAGAGAAAGATTTCCCATCTTCAGTTACCACAACTGTATGGTTCCTCCCGGTACCAGCTCTGATAATTTATACCTATAAGAAATGTACAGCATTCAGCCAATTGTTGACAGTACAAGTCACACTGCTTATAAGGTTCAGCAACTTGAGTTAAAAATATCTAGGCTCAAACATAATGCAATAATCGGGATGGCAAACTTGTGCAGGAATTATAATTTTCTGCAATAAACACCCTTAATAAAGCTATCTGCTGGGGTGCATAATAAAGATATCAAGAAAAATAAATCAAATAATCCCACTTAAAAGACTTTGGAGTGCATAATAAAGATGTCAAAAGAAATAAACAGATCCAAATCCCTGGACAAGTCATGATGTTTTGTGACTCGAATGCACAAGAAAACAAGCAAAAAAAAATCAGAAGAACACTATTCATCAGTGTGTAAATAATTAATAATTGCTATTACTGAGATCACATAAACATACTTTAATGCATTTATTGTCCATATAAATGGGATAAATGTGATATAAGATAATCACAAACTCTGAGCAATAATGATTCGTTATCATCTAAATATAGTGCATCCAACAGATTTGGAAATGTAAATACAAGATAAAACTTCAGTAAAACATTTTCATTAACATGAAAGACGCTGCTTTGGCATGAATGATGTTTTGAGCAAAAGGCCATTACAAAAGACCAAATTTAAATAGGGCCATTTTCCAGAAAGGTTGCCAGCATCAATCTGTACATCCATTGAATTACTATTGCTACAGTCAGAACCACAAGAACCAAAAATTTTTAACAGGCATATAAATACAACAAATCAATTAGCTATCATATGATATGATGATCATATTATGAACATGAATACTAGGGGGTACCAATACAAATATCCCATGGACTGGACCTCTATAACTCAACTGTTCTGGACTTGAGATCAGGTGATTACTGTATGATCTTATCAGAAAGATTTGCAGATCGGTTTCGGCAAATTTGATATGGCCAAGTTTTGACTCAATACATGAGTTTCAAAATCATGCTTATGACTCCTTCAACATAACTTGACTCAAAGAAGGACAGATCATAAACATTAAACTAGACTATATTCTTATCTCACCTAATTCCAGCCAAATAAAGGAAAGAAAGGACACTATCAGGAGGGAGTCTGGAGCTTCTAAATAAGACTCCTAGAAATTCTCTAAATTTACACCATTTAACTTCTCCGAAAGTTCAGATCATAAATTTAAGGTACAAGAAACCCTTTTAATGATGAAATTAGGAATTCTGACTCTGATTCCTTTTTTTGGCTCCTTTGATGATCTAGGTACCTGATATTGACTTGGACTTCACATAATCTCATGTATTGTATGATCTCAGCCATGTATAGCATCACTACTCTAATTGTTTGCTTTAATCCAACTAGGGAGAAATATTGCAGGGCCCACATATATAATGAATCTAACAAAGTTTGTACAATTATAATTAATATCCCTCAAAGATCAAGAAAGGGTTTCTAACAATGCCTCATCTCCTACACCTGAAAGTATCCTAGGTCAACAGAACCTGGAGATGGATATCCCTTCTAGCCAACTAGCTTCCAGTGTCTCATGGCAAGCCCCTCTATTGTTTGAAGCTGCCCTATCAAGGATCCCACAAAATTCTCATAAAGGGTGGACTCTAGGTAGAGAATGAATACACAATGATGTTAAAGTTTGATGGCTCCTACCTTTATCAGTAAAGCCATCACTTTGAATATTTCTTAGTTAAGTATTAAGGCAGGAAATTATTTTAAAAATTAAGTTAAGAATGAAGACAGCTGCGATTTGGAGATGTATGTATGAGGTCAGATTACATAATAGAAGTTCAAAAGAATGCTAGTTCGATTAAAAAAAAGAAGCAAAAATAGATGTAGACTTCTAAATACCTTAAGTACATGGAAAGCTATAGTTACATGACATAGATGTAATAATGAAATCCGATAATGAGGCTACTGACTGCTAGAGTTCTGGGATACTAGAATAGCACATGCAAGGGGATGTCTAAATGAGATAAGGTAGTATTGTAGACATAATGCCATGAAAGCCTTTTGAGTAATTATATAGAAGACAGATCTGTTTACACTCATTAAAATACATGAACCAACATTGAGCAGTAAATTATGAACAGGAAAATATGAACTTTAAATAAATATGAGCTTTACAGACAATACATCATAGGAATATGAGCAGTAAATCACTCACAGCAAAGACTGGAAGGAAACAAAATATGAGATTTACATACACACAATAACTGAAACTTATCCTTGTAACACAATCATATATATACACTCATATAAGCTAACACCAAGATATCATCATATGAATAGCATAATAACACAGACAAGCTTAGGAATGATTGAAACATTTAAATTCCAGGGCAAACTTAAAAAGTTAAAAGGATGGTATTTGCATGACTTACTTTGACAACCCAGACACAACAGTTGGCAAATTTCTTTGAAGAGCATCCCCATGTCCCAATTGTCCCTTCTGTGAGCATATCATGATGTGAGTATTTGCAGGACAGAAATACAACTTACTTACGATCATACCTCATTCCGTCCCCATGTATAGCAACGGCCTTCAACATCCAAAGCCACGCAATGGCAAGAAGCTAGAGACAAATTAGTAAATAATCATCAGAATTTGTATCTCTCGATAGATAAATGCAGGAGATAAAAAAATATAAAAGGTGAGGCAACATAAATGTTAGAGTAGAAACAAATAAAATAAGGAAGAAGGAACTAGCCAATCACCAATCAATATCCCAAATTCTTGGGACATTAACTACCCTAGAAGACCAACTTGATCATGCTTCCACATATCAACATATGTAAAGCACAGCAACCCAGTAAATCAGCACATTGCAGGCAGTGTTTGAGCAGCAAAACACAAAAGGAAACTTGCTGTAGCTAAGACAATGAAGTGGATATACAGAGGAAAGGCTCAAAAATACATAAGAGATATTAGGTCTCATACTTCCAAAGCTTTCACAAGGATGCCACGGTTTGCCACTTTGTCTCACTTTCAAGCTCTAAGGAACATGCTTATTAAGAAATACACATAGACCCTCGTAACCCATTTCACATATAGTTTCTCCTCTTGAGAAATCTACCACAAGATGCTGTCTAGGAAAGAGGTTTTTCACACATCTCTCACAATTTAAAATCACAAGCATTCTTTATCATGGCTAAAGTCTTCGCTTCCAGACTACAAGCTTGAAGACTAGTATTTTGAATCTTCCACAAGGAATGACTTAATAAAGG
The DNA here is from genome assembly GCA_000441515.1 of Elaeis oleifera. Lineage (NCBI taxonomy): Eukaryota > Viridiplantae > Streptophyta > Magnoliopsida > Arecales > Arecaceae > Elaeis > Elaeis oleifera. The sequence goes on from KE504741.1 coordinate 852,997, forward strand.
CCGGGACTTGGATGGGAAGATGGTGGTAAAGTGAGGAAAAAATAAGAGCAGCAGCAGCTGCTGACTGTTTCTGTACACTACCAACTCGATCACAATAAATGGTTTGAGAAGTCATCCTTATATCAAGAAATTGTTCGATGAAAAAAAATTATTACAAAAGGAAGAATAGAAAAAGCAACAGTCACTTGAAATTTTCCAGTATTACATAAGCACATACAAGACAACATAACATAACTGTTTCCAAAAATTTGCTTCCAGTATATCACAATATTTGAGTCTAAATTGAAACATATTGTCATACATGGGCTAATGAGCTAGCCAGTTTTATGTGGTAGAATTCCTCCAAAAGTTTGATCATCAGTTTAGCATATGCTCCACAAAAGAGTTGGCAAGATGACATAAAATGTAATCATGTTCCATATTTCCTATTATGGTTAGATCCCTTGTCATCGCAAGTTTCTCAAGCTATTTCTCACTGTTTTTATCCATGTGATTATATGTCTCCCCGGATTCCCTGTTGACCTTTCAAAAGATCCTATTTCTTATTTTTACCAATTTGTTTGCACTTTTGCATAACATCTAAATTGATTTTTAACACTATCATTAATTAATACAACTCATATACTTCATATAATGCACTCATTTCTCACCATATCCTTTACTTCATATAATATACTCATTCCTCAGCCTATCCTTTCTAGTTTTACTAGGTACCCACCAAGGATGAGCCCTAGGATTTGACGGCAGACTTTAAAAGCCACCTGCAACCGTTTGACGCCTAATAATTTCGAATAATGTTTGCATCCTATGTTACTGCAACTATCAGCATAGAATTAGCCAATGCTCATTCCTCAGATACTGTCATTTCTTCTTCTCCAAGAAAAGAGTTTTTTTCAATCATTTATCATAAGATTATCCCCCACTAATGAATGATAAGTACCTATTTTACGAAATTTATATTTTAAATTAACTTTCTCATTTATATTAGGATGAACTTAACTATAAGATTTATTTATTATCGTTTCTTGCATGTCTCGCAAAACTTAAACCAAGCGAGGCAAAGAAACCTTTCGTACAAATAAAGTAGGGTATTTTCAATTGGGGAAATCCATTTGGTTTATATTTTTTTAAAAAAAAGTCAAATGATCCACATATGCTTTAACAGGAAAAGCAGAATTTCGGGACTCAATCCTGTACTCTGACCAATTAGCTACCAACCATCCATAAGCAACGAAAGGAAGCAAAGAGACAGGAATAGCCAGGATAGTTGTCATGCAACTTGAGGAAACAGGTTAAGTTGATACATATTTGTATCCGAGGATTGCGGCCCAAGTATCAGGGGCCACTAATTGCTGGGGGAGTACGGCGGAGTTTTGATGACTTGATTTACTGAGCTTGTGCACTCAAGGACTTCTATACTTGTATTTTTAAACTCTACAACACCATGAAGTTTCGAATCATCTCATATAACTTCACCATTAGTCTTAAAGGCATATGTTAATTACATAGAAACCCAAAAGAACTTCTGATCTTATCAATCAATCTTATACCATTACATGTCTCTATCACCATTTACTCTTCTAGACAAGATATCAATGAAATAAAATTGATCGCACTGCCATATTGGAGCCTCATATTCATTCTCTACTATTTCTTTGTGAGCGTTACTGATCACAACTGCATCCCATATGCTCCTTTCTGGATCTAGTTTTTCCCAATACTTTCCTCCACAAAAAGTTTGAGCATTTAGATATATTACTATAACCAATAAATTTCCACTGAATAGCAAGCAAATTAAACATACACAGTACCTCATTGTCATCAGTAGTAACTCCATCTTTGAGCAAGCCATCCTGCTGCAGTTACTTCAGAAACTTGTGTCGGGACCCTTCATGGATGTCTTTAACATATTAAAATATAATTTTAGGTACATCTTTCATCCTTAGTTCCCCTAAAATAGTTCAATATGGTTCCTTACAAAACATGCAAATAATCAAATAGACAGATTTGCCCAGCATGATTCTTTACGGACAAGGAGAAGTTCATCATGCAGATCAACAATAAGCTGTTTTACTGCTAGCCAGTTGGCAATACCAAATATAATCCATGAAAGACATTTCTTTGGCTTTCTGTGATAGGATGTGACTACAAGAGTAACAAGCAAAAGAACACTGCAATATTTCGATAAACTATTGTTTATTTCTACACATTCACATGGGGTGTTGCCACATGTGGGTACCAAAATCAGTTCCCTGATGTCCAAGATAACCCAACCACCTATCAAAGGGCAACAGATTTACCAATATAGGAAAGTCAGACATGCAAGGTGTGCTTGCATGTACCATGGTATCACTAAGTTTTGTTTTTTTTTTTTCTTGATCTTAATCAAGTTTAAGAAGCGCATTTTCAAAAATTGTGTTCAGATCCCTTTAAAAATGAAATAATACGTAAAAACAAGGAATTTAAATTCTTCCCCATAACAAGAATTTTCAAAGCACAACATTCCCTAGATTCCTGTTTTATATTATCGGTTTTAAACTCCACAAAAGAATAACATCATAACACAAATTTGGAAATAAAAGAATTTCAAAAACCGCACAAATGCTACAGGACCTTGCGGTTCCACGAAATCACCTGTCCAGCAGGCAACAATTTAAAAAATGGGAACATTGAGCTAGTTAAATCCCTTCTACTCTCCAGAATCTATAGAACCTCCTTCCAAAATCAATGATTTAAAGAAAAAAATCAAATCAAAGAAGACGAAATGCAACTCTCATCTAACATCAAAACAAAACCCAGATCCACCGAATGTCCAACCCCATTTTTAAACAAAAACAAAAAAAGGTTTTATGCAAGACTTTCCACCTTCCATATCTGCGCCATAGAGAAGTGCAACATTGCAACTGGAAGAACTATCTACACTTTTTTTTTTCCTAGAGAAATATCAAACAAGCAATCCCCTCACTGGAGACAACAGCATTTGATGAGAGAAAATGGAAAGAATGGTCGAAGGAATAGAAGACCAAGGAGAAGAAGAAGAAGAAGAGAGGACTCACTGCAGCCAGAGGCGACGAAGCAGATGTCGACCCCAACAAGGGGGCGGAGGCGGGTGGGGAGACGAGATTCCCGGTGAGAGGTCCTCCGGCCTTGCGGCCAAGACATCCCAGTTGGTGCCACCGCAATACAGAATCTCCCCGGCGGCAGCCGCCGCTTTCTCCCCTCCCCGTCTTCTTCTCAGCGTCGGCGGTCGACATTTCGACAACGGGCGGAGGCGGCGGAGGATTGGGGAGCTAGGGTTTGTGCCCTAGATCCGAGAAAGGACGCAAGGGAACACGAATAAGGTAGCAAAAAAAAGAGTTTGGGGGCTTTAACGTTTGGCGTGAGGGGATGGTGGGGAATTAATGGGTCCAGGAGAGAGATAGAGCGCGGTTTTTGTGCCTCTTTTGGGAGGGTTTTAATCCTCGGGCGCTGAGACTGATGGGCGGGGTCCTGGATTTCCTGTGGGACATGTTTCCCGTTGTTGGATCTTTCTTTAGAAAAAAAATAATAATAAATTATGAAAAAAAATGCGTGCGAGGAAGAGGCGGAAAAGATCAAATGGGGAGTGCGAGGGAGCGAGCATCGGCTATGGGTGGCAGACAGCTTAGTTGGTCGTGTTCCAATTGAGTTAATTCGGGTTAGGTCAAGATACCTTCAATTTATATTCAATCCATTTATAATAAATTGATTTATTTATATGGACATGTATCCCATCTATCAATGCGATCGGTACTTTCTTGCTTAATTGTATCCCTTAGTAAATAAATTAAAATGTAGTGAGAAGTAAGAAAAAAATTCCAAATGTAATAAGAAAATGGGAGAGAGAAAATAAATAGAAATGAAAAGGCCTTAAACATGCCATTCATTCATTTCTATTTTCAAGATTTTCAAATTTAGATATTTAAAAATTCGTTCAACCTAATATAGCCCACTAGATTGAGCTAATAAATACTCAACCCAATTATAAAAAACTCTTATCTAAAATTATCTGTTTTTAGTAAGCTCAAGCAGATTGGTTGGTTTTGATTAAAAATTGCCGCACATAGCATTAATTAGGCATTTGGACTAGCTAAAAATTCAAAATAGATTAGCATGAACTTGAATAATCATCATGCATGTGATGTTATGATTTAGTATGGATAGCTAATATTAGATATATCTAAATATTTATCATATGTTTTTGACATCTTTTATACTTGACCTTGAGATACTCTCATACTGCAAAAGCATTATCAAAATAAATAAGAAATAAGATATCCTAATCGGAGCAATATTTGTCAAAATAATAAAGGAGAGGAAGAGAAATAAAAGAATGTGCCACGTTAGGTGCTTCCCACAACTAGTTCCAACTTTTTCTAAGATAGTGGAGACCAATCAAAAATGATAGGTTTCGCATTTGAGAACTTTGAATTATGCAATCCTCATCATGGTTTCTCCAAATTCTTTATTATTTTACTATCTTCTATGCATTCTTTATCTATTAGGATATTTGAAACAAATTGATAGCCAATTAAGAAAATGCTCTGAAAGTAGTTACATTTTTCATATATGATAATGAGCTATAGGATAGCATCCTCACTTCAAAAAAAAAAACACCTCAACTTTCATGATTTCATGAATTAAAGCAATGTCATAAAAGATCCATGAAATGCATCTCATTGAGAGCACAATGATCAACTATAATAAACATTTTTTCAAAGCCATAAAGATCATAATAGCTGCAATCGATGTATGCTAATGCTCATAATGTTCTAATATTATATAAAAATAACTTCTTATCAAGCCATAAAAGAGTTCAAGACTCAAGTTAATTAAGTTGTTGTATCATGGGAACAAATGAATACACTTACTTTTTGATTAAAACTAGTAATTCAAGGACGTATAATGCATAGTTTTAAAAAAAAAAATAAGAAGGATGAAATTATAGATAATTAAATTAATATTTACGTGATATAAATGTAAAATAAAAGTAACAAATTGAATGTATAAAATTTTAATGAGGAAAAAAATAGAGATGGTGTGCTTGGTGGATTATAGGGAAACTATTTTTGAATAAAGTAAATATGAAATTAATGAGAGAATGATTAGGATGGGAGGCAAAAAAATTCCAAATGATTTAATTTAAAGATAGTATGTAAATTGATAGGATTCAAAAGATACTAAGTCATCCAAATGGCAATTGACCAAATATATTATTTGATAGTTCCTATGACTTATCTATTTCTGAATCGGTTGATTCTCTTTATAACGAAAAAGACGGTCGCCATGAAAATAGTCGTTTCTGCCCAAAATGTCTTTACTTTTGAGGACCGGTCTCCAAAGATTCAACTCACATTTTACATGAGAGGGAGGGGGAGTCCGCTTGAGTCTTTAGCCTCCTTTAGGATAGGCTCGTCGTTGGTCCTTCTTTCACTAAGAATCTCATGATCTCAATTAAATGTAAATAACCCATCCTCCTCTCTTTGAAACAAGGGGCACTTCCGGTGCTTCTCGAACTAAACAAACCTACTTCGATTACCTCGGACAAGGTGAGAACTCAAGCTAGTCGGACTTGACTGAAACCTGCCTTCAAAGGCTAGCGATGTATGTCACCTCCGGGTAGGATCGGGATTTAAAAAATTAAGGATATTTTGGTTGGCAATTGGTAGATTTCTTTTAGTTTTATAATGTAGCATAGATACTTCGAGCAATTTATTATAAATTTTGGGGATAGATTTAGGTTGATTTTAATCTATCATAAATAAATTATAATAACAAATTCTTCAAATTTTTAGCACTATGTATAAAAATAATCTAAAAATTGCTAGCCATCTTTGTTTTATTAGAATAATTATTTTACTAAGATTTTATATTTTTAGCACAACTGCTTTTGGAAGGATTTTGGATTAAGAAATTGATTCTTGAATATTAATATGACTATGAGAAGATAATCAGGTCATGCTCGTATTTCATTTAACTCATAATTATTATTGAAATTTTATATACACTTTTGTCTTGTTATGTACATCACCTATTTACATATAATGGAGTCTAATGGTGCACATTAGATCAGGCTTATCTATAACCTACTTTGTTTAATGTATATTTAACATTAGCTTGTAAACCAATATCTTTATGGGGGTGGCCATATTTTTGTCTCAATTTAAGGTTCTATTGAGCTTGAGCTAATAGCTTATGATCTTGATTGTTCAGCACAACATATTTGAGCAATATTTATAATATAAATAAAAGAGATTGACTATCGTCCTCTTGAGAGGAGAGGTATTTGCTCCTTCCATATCCAAAATTCATGATCGAGCATACAAATAAAGATTTATATTATTGACAATAATGGATAACGTGAAAATATCTAGAAATCAAAATTATACGACAAATAAAAGAGATTGGCTATACTCCTTTTGAGACGAGGGGTACTTGCTCCTCTCATATAAAAATTAATATTGGATATACAAATCAAAGATTTACACCATTGACAATAATCTACAGTATGAAATTATTTAGAAACAAATTATATATTTATATAGTCTCTAACTGATGTATCAAATGGATGCAAAACTACACACTTAAAATAATACAAAATCGTGTTTTTGCAAAGCATTGAAAACTATTAATTTCAAACTATATGCTTTAACAAATGTAGATTATGATTTATAAGGTGAATTCTCAACTTAAATATTTTATTATATATTTTATCACACCAGCTCATTGAAAATCATGCATTTTTTTGTTTATTTAATGCATAGATTAGGGAATATCAAATATGTAATTTTGTTTTTAGTACTTGTTTAGTAGCACAATTCAAAATTGGTGATATAAATCTTAGATTTGGATGCTTGATCATTGATTTTGGATCAAAGAAGAATAGATAGATTTTCCTCTCGAGAAGAGTGTTATCATAGAAGCTTAGTTTGTGCTAAGTCTCTCCATCATAATGTGGATATTTGTATTAATGACAAAGTAAGTTAATCGAGAGTAGTAAGCAGAATATTTTTGAGAGTTCTAATGAAAAGAGGATAACATATTAAAAATTATACATGCTCATTTTGAATTTGTCATGCTTTACTCCTACCAATAGCAAATAAACATTATAGATATGCTTGGCTAATATGATTAAGAATTATGTACTATTGAAAAAAACCAATATTTGCAATAATTTGCAAAAGTTGAGTACTTTATATTAAGACTCTTTGACCTACATTGGGTAAGTTAACTTTAATCTTTTTACATTCCATTTCTTCCGGTAATAGATAAACATTATGAGCATACTTTATTGATATAATCCAAAACTAACCTACATTAATACACCAGTTGTGATGATCTACAAAAGTTGAATATTTGTATTAAGATTCTTCAACTTATATTCTTTAATAATGATGCTATTAAATCCTAACCGAGTTCATGCATGGTTGTTTTGTTCATGTTTCTAAATTTTGATTTGTAGCAAAAAAAGTTTGAATTCTATGTCCCTTATTTTCTAAGTACAAAAAAGTAGTGGAAATATTAACTATATGGGTTTGTATATCAAAAACCCATAATCCGGATGTGATATGCTTGCTTTATGAACTTTCATTGATCTTCTAATATCTTCTCAAAGTGTGTGCACGATCCCAGCAATCTTGAACCTCTTTCTTGATTTTGTAGGGCCTACTAGAGTCTCTTTCTATGTCTACATGCCAAATTTTAAAGTTCTAAGATGGTGACTTTAGAGAGTTATGCCTTAGAGAGAGAGGATGTAGGTATTCTCATAATGAGGTTGATGATAGACAAACGTACATACCATGTACTTATAGATGAGACTGAGTAAGAGTCTTACTCATTTTAAATATTTAGTTGGATAAGAGTCTTGCTCATTTCAAACATTTAGTTGGATCATCCCCATCCTTATTAGAGAATCTTATCATGATAAGTTGGATTCTTAGTAAAACCAACTCTCATATCATCCGAACAACCCATGTAAATGAATAATGGGTATAGATCGCGTTCAAAATCGATCACATTCCAACATCTCTCACTCATCCATATTGGATGTCATACCTCTTTTAATCTCTTATGCTACTCTCTTCATACAAGAAATGGTATGTACAACTTTGATGAAGAAATCTCAAAGCGAGTATGTTATATTAAGTCACCACCAAACTAATATAGCATGATACCCACAAGAAACATCATTTTGCCTTACAACCTATTCAAATCAGGTTTCCAGCCTTTGAATGTCTAATATCCACTAATGTGTGGTGTTTATGAAAGAATGCAATTCACGTATCTTTCGCTATGGTGCCACCATACCGCTGGTAACAGTCAAGCAAGCAGCTCTCACACTGAAGAGCTGGGTATCAATTATCACTGACCAAAATTTGCGCCAACTGGTTACTCAACTTAATCACCTTATCGACATCGACGGTGTCTAAAGACTCTATTCAATAAGGGGCTCTGAGTTTGATTTTTATCAGATTTTATCAAGTTTTTTTCCTATACATATTTATCCAATTTTATCAAATTTCTATTAGATTTATCACGAGCTATGAGTCACATGGCATTTCTAAAATCCTCTTTTGCATCCATGGGCCCCCTCCCTCTCCCATCCTTAATTGTCTAATGGGACTATCCCATGCAATGCTAAGGTTAGCCATTCTAGGATGAGAAAGAGATCCCAACTGACCCTTTATATCCTCCTTGATGCGAACTAAATAAAATATACTCGAGAGAAGAGCCTTACTTTCACCTGATTTTTCAAAAAAAAAAACATCATCTTTGTCCTAGATAATTTAACCAAATCAAATTAAGTATCTTTTATCCCTCTTGAGATTTATCTCAGAGCATCACTTGACCCCTAATCTAAGTATTTATGCTCATGATTATCACATGCAGCTAATCGAGATAATCACCTGGGCTATGAGCCACAAAACTAGGGTGTGATTCCAAATTTTCTTTCCTAGAACCCCTGACCACTTCACTTTGATTCAGCCACTTTTCTATACATACTTTGCGAGACTGCATCATTTCATGATCCTGAGATACATGCTAAAGTAGTAATGCTAAACCTTAATGTCATAACGTAGTTCTTGATCAAAAGGACATAAAGTATAGGACTCGCACAGTGACAAAGAGGGAATTAGATCATATCATTCCCTAAATGTTTGACTCTTAGCATATAAATATGATATGTATGCAACAATGGAGCTCCCACTCAAATTGGGACATGTCACGCTCAAAATATTATATGAACCTTAGTCTAGCTACCACAAAGATTTCTAACTCGAGTTAGTTCTGGCTCAACCATTCACTAAAGTAAGTCAAAGTACGTACTCACATTCGGCTCTCAAAGAGGCTCTATATGGAAATATAAAATTTTTCCATATTTGACTCATGAGTTTCATCTTGGACTAACTAAGGCAACATTTATATTTTTGCCCACCATATTAGGTGGCAAAGAATTTCGCAAACTTGCTACGAAGGCAAAAATTCATTTCATTTATCTCGTTCTACTTACTACTAAGCATCGAGACGATCATCCGTGTGAGTAAACCGATCTTAGCCTTGTGATATTTCAACAATCATGTGCCTTTATTCAAATATCTATTTATGCCGTCACAAGTAAACAATAATAAATATCTTATATTACTTAAAGCATAAATGTATACAAAATATCCAATCATGTAATCTAAGTAACTCAAATCTTATGAAGTCCCAATCCTCTAACATGGGACTGATAAATGTCTCCAGCAATTGGTTTGGTTAATGGGTCAACCATTATCTTGATAGTGAAAATATGTTTTAGAACTACCTCTCTTTATTTGACTATGTTACGAATGTAGTAAAATCATATGTCTATATACTTGGTCTCTCTATGGTACTTAAGATCCTTTACATATGCTAAAACAGCTATGCTATCAGCATGGATCTCCACAGGTTCGCCAGCTCATGCCATGATATCAAAGCATTGTATAAACCTATTCAACCATACTATCTCATAACTATTATTGAATAGGCAACATGCTCAGCCTCCATGATGGATAGGGCAATGCAAGTTTGTTCTTGTTACATCAAGAATAACTCCACCTCTAAGGATAAACATATATCTTGAGGTTAATTTGCATTCATCTCTATCTCTGTCCTAATCTGCATCACAAAATATTCAATCTCAAGTCTCCTCCATAGAAACATAGGATGAGATCATAGATACTATTAAGATATCGAAAAATCTTTTTGACTGTTTACCCATGAAGTGGATCTGAATGAAG
>KE504741.1:867701-880537 GCA_000441515.1 Elaeis oleifera
ATATGAGGACAATCAACCCATATGGCACACAATGACCTATGCTCGATAAACGTTATCGTCCTTGGTAACAACGTATCATTTGGTCGCGAACAGATTTAAGGACTAAGCGACAAATCCTCCTTTGTCGAGTCTAAATAGTCCTAATGACTTCACCACAACACAGGAGTTCATTAGAAGATGAAACATTTGTGATGAAAAATACTAAAATAATTTTTATTATTTATAATTCATGTACTAATACAAAAGGAGCACAACCGTCAACAGGCTGACGATTGGCTTTGGGACACTATTCCCAACACTGAATTACTCTGATAATGACTTATCAGTCCTACTACAAAGCAGATGTCAGAATGTGTACACAACATAGCATGCATCAAACTCCCAATTGTACTTACATAAGGAATCCTTTCCATTTCCTTCTTTCCTTATCAGTCTTAGGGCAATGATCATTGATCAATACTCAAGATATGACCCTTTTCAACAAAAGTATCAACGGGTTTGAAATTGTGCATATGAAATCGTTATAAAATTCTCTCAATATAATTCTTTAAGACAAACCTAAAAGCTTCTTTGAACAATCTCTAAGAATTTTTACCTCGAGCATATAATTTGCTCATCCATATCTTTCATCTCAAAAGTAGAGGACAATCACTCTCTTGTAGTGTTAACCATCTTCATATTGTTCTCTGCTATAAGGATGTTATCAATATACAGAGATAGAATCAATATCTCTTTCTCTATTTTTTTGACATACACACAGTGGTCCTCTTCTATCATAGATAGGCCAAACGAGATTATAGCCTCATAAAATCTCAAGTACCACTGCCTGAATAATTGCTTGAGACCATAAATAGGTCTTTTAAGATAACAAACCTTATGTTTTTCTCTTGAAAATAAATCTAAGAGATTGATCCATATAGATCTCTTCATCTAGTCTCCATTAAGAAATGCAGTCTTGACATCTATTTGGAACAACTTTAAGTCCAAATGAGCTACTATGGCTAGGATTAGGCAAATGGAGGCAAATCACACCATTGAAGAGAATATCTCATCACAGTCTATGCCTTCTTTTTGAGTATATTCTTTCACCACAAGATGGACCTTAAATTGTTAATCGATCCATCAGTCTTGTGCTTAACCTTTAAAATCCATTTGTTTCCAATGATTTTGCTCCCAAGCAGAAGATCAACTAACTCCCACACCTGATTCCTCATCATGGAATCCATCTTATCCTGCATAGCTGCTATCCATTCTTTGAAGCTAGATAAAGATAATACTTCTTGATAAGAAACTGGCTCATCAATATCTAATAAAGCGTACATAAATAAAGCTTTCCCTTCTATTCCAAAATGATATCGAAAAATATTTCACATCCGCTTCTGCATAATTGGACATCTTGAGAGTTACTCTTTGGTGATGTGCTTCCACTAGGTTGCACATCACTCTCACTATCTATAGTAATTTCTAGATGAAAACCAAATCCCACATTTTCGCTATCATTTGAAGTAACCTCTTCTTAAAGCTCATAAAACTCAAGATTCTTTTTAACTTCATCTATGCTCCAGAACTCCTCTAGGAATTCTACATCATAGGATTCAATCTCAATCATACATTTATTAGGATGTTCATCATATATTACGTATCCCTTTGATCTCTTAGAATACCTGATGAACACATGCTTGCTAGCCTGAGGGCCAAGCTTGTCATGTTTGTGGGATAGGTTGTGAAAATATCCAACCAATCCTCATACATATAATTTTTAAGTTGGTTTATGCCGTTCCATAACTCATAGAGGGTCGAAGGCACTGATTTACTTGAAACTTGATTAAGTATATGGATGGCAGTTAAAAGCGGATCCTCCAAAAAACTTATTAGAGGTTTGGCTTGTGCCATCGCTGACTTAACCATATCCAATAATATATAATTTCTCTTTTTCACAATATCATTTTGCTGCGGTGTTTCTGGAATCACAAGTGACCTTCGAATTTTTTTTTCTCTAGAGCTCTTTAAATTATTCAGATAAATATTCACGATCTCTATCAGTTTCGAGAGTTTTCAATTTTCTTTATTTTGATCCTCAACCTCCACAACAAAGTATTTAAAGCAATCTAATGCTTCATATCAATGAGCAATCAAATACACAACAAAAGTGTGAATAATCATCTATGAATGTAAGAAATAGAAGGTACCATGGCATGCCTTAACATTCATGGATCCATAAAAGTCTGAATGGACTAGCTCTAAGAAATGAGTAGTCCTTGCAGTCTTACCAAAAGATTTTTTCTAGTAGCCTTTCCAATAAAACAAGCTTTACAAATCAGAAGACTAATTTTAGCAAGAGAACCCAACAGGCCTTCTCTAGTTAATCCAATCATCCTTTCTTAACCTATATAGCCAAGTCTCGCATGCTAGATCATTGCATAAGAATCATCAATATGAACAGTAGTTAAAGCAGATGAAGAATAATAGCAATTCAAATTTAATCTAAAAATTTATCTATCAAATATCCATGTCCAAATAATTTTTCATCAAGAAAATTTTTGAGTCCGGCTAAAATGAAAAGAAAATCAAATCCTAATAAAGCTAAAACTGAACATACATTATATCAACTCTAGGTGCATATAGCATGTCATATAGAAGTAGTGTGCACCCACCATGCATCTTGAGCTAATATGAACCAATTTCAAGAACTTCTTCTTTCGTGCTATTCCCAAGGGTAACATACTATGATCCTACTGAAACTCGATGATAACCTATGAATCCAACTCCATCTTTGACTATGTATTTAGTTGATCCTGAGTCTACAATCCAATCAGGAAGAGTATGAGCAACTAATGCATGTGAGCAAACAAAAAACTGAAAAGAGTTGGTTAAAGAGAATACTTTCTTCGGCTTAGGATAATTACAAGCAAAATGATCCTTCTTATAATAGTTATAGCATTTCAACTGAGATATATCTTTCTTTCCATGATTGCCCTTACCCTTAGCAATTCTACCTTCTTTGAATCTTGTATTCTTGCCTCCATTAGCTTGATTCTTCACTCATTTGTTCTTGCCTTTATTTTTGCGATTAAGTCTTGCAGGTCCATGTCTCTCAAATTGGATGGCAAGAACAATGGCACGGTTCACTTCCAAGCATTTTGCCTCTAGCTCGAGATGACGTGATATATCATTAAAAGTTCTTATATTTTCATTATGCATCATCAAGAGCTTTATTTGGCCTACTCAGGATCCAATAAAGAATAAATAACAACAAGTACCTATTACTCATCATTGAGCTCATGTCCAATAGCTCTAAGATCTCAAATCATGGCACTTATAACATGAAGATGCACAGCCATGAAGTGTTTTGGGTCTTTAGTATATTGCTGAAACTTCAGATTTAAAATCATGAAGTCTCATAGCTGAAGTTTGTCCAAAACTATCTTAAGTTGGTTCCATATTTCTTAGGCTGTAAGGCAATCCTCTAATTCACCAATGAAATCATTATGCATGCTACTTAATATAGTAAAGTACGCACATCGATCTTTTTGACGTAATTCTTATAGGCCTTTCTATCATGACGATGTCGGATAGTATTGCTTTCCTCAGGTGGGATCATGATAGTGGATAATATTTCAAAGACATTTTGTTTATTAAGCAAGTATTGAATTTTCTTTGTCAGATATCATAATTTTTTCATCAAATTTTTCTCCTTTGGTCAAATCAGTGATAATGTTTATAGAGGTCATGATTCATTACATTCATTAAACAAAGAAGGACATTAGGCATATATTGTTCCCAAAAATAATAATTTAGATTTTCATATCCTTTTTTACATTACAAGATCGAAAATATCGCTAAGCTAATAATCATCCCCCATGATGTGGGTCAAAATATTAAGTTCTAACTTATTATTATTAACTTATAAAAACCAATCTCTTTTTAATCTTATCTACAATATGAGGAATCAATCTTTGTATAAAATTCTATCATACAGTCATATGAACTCCATGAAGTCCTATTGGTGTTAATTATATATTATGCTAAGACAATCCTAAAGAGTATTGGCAATAGGTGAAACACATTCCCTTAGAAGGCTTCAATAATAATATATTTCTTTAGTACATTACATCAAGACTAACCTTGTTATAGTTGATCTAGAAAATATCATCAACTATGAGAATGCCGTCTTTGCCAAAATAATTTAAAGATTATCTTGGTAAAACATCCATAAGTAGAAAATAAACAAACAACATATGTATAATAACACTAATGTCAATCCCCATTACTTTTTATCATACAACATAAGACAGTATATATAATTACCCAAGTAAAATAAATTAATAAATAGATTATTTAATTATTTATTTTGTTCTTAAACTGAGTTATTCAGAAATAGATTCTATATAAACTCAAATCTAAATTTCAACCATACAGAGAGGTAGGATATTAACAAATATATTTTATATAAAAATTTTGGCCCTAGATGATAGGGTATGCACCCTAACACGTCATGTGCAGCTTCTATTTTTTCTAAAAAATATTTTTTAAATTTTTTTTATTTTGATAAATCAAAATAAAAAATTCAGAGGTCAAAATTTTATGACAAAATCACATAGTCGGTATCTAGTCTTAGAAGAGTTCACTCATTGAAGATGTTAAAAACAGACAACCAGAGATGCCTCACGTGCCCATGCACTCACCACTTAGACATGTATAGCTTCCTCCACTAGTCTTAATTTAATTTTTGACTTAATTTTTTTGATCCAATTCACCATAAAACTTTATAAATTATATCTTTCAATATATAAGTCCATCTTTTGCAAATAATATACTTGGAAAGTCTTTTTAACATACTTTCATAATATATAAATTTTATTTGCAAAAATAGTCTTGTTATAGATCAAAAATTGATCTAAAATATGAATTTATCTTGGTTCAAAAAATATATAGAATAAAATTAAGGCTTCCTTTTTCTCTCACATGACATACCTTAAAAAATATATCCAGACTATATACACATAGTAATTGAATAATAAGGTATAAATTCATGAAAAATTGGATCTTGATTTTCAAAATTAAAGAATAGATCTATATTATTTTTCACAAAAATGGATTTGCTAGGCAATCATATGTAATGTAAAAATATGTATAATATATTAAAATCATACATAATACATCATAGGCGAAACAAGCAAATAGGCTCCAATACCAATATAGAAATAGTGAAATATTATCTATATGGATTGATATATCAAAATCTCTAACTCCGATGTGATATGCTTGCTTTATGAATCTCTATTGATCTTCTAATATCTCCTCGAAGAATGCACATGATCCCAATAATCTCGAATCTCCTTGACCTTATAGGGACTACTAGAGTTCTCTTTTTTGTCCACACGTCAAATTCTAGAGTTCTAAGTTGGTGACTCTAAAGAGATATACATTAGAGAGAGGATGTAGATATTCTCAGAATGGTATTGATGATAGACTGAACATAGATATCATGTACTTATAGATAAGACGCACTAAAAGTCCTACTTATTTTAAACACTTAGTTGGATCATCCCAATCCTTGTTAAGGACTCTTATCATGATAAGTTAGATTCCTAATGCGAACCAACTCTCACATCATCCCAACAACCTATGTGGATGAATAATGGGTATGGATCGCATTTAAAATTGATCACATTCCAACACTAAGAAACCAATCCAATCGATCCCTAGTCGAATTCCTATCTTTTCTGCATTTCATATATGTATAAGATTCAAATTTTTATAGAAAAGCTTGAGTTATATATTTATTTTTTAGGAAAGCAGTGTATGAGTATATTCAATTGATTTCTTATCCTTCTCACATGCCATTTGTATAGGATTCAAATACTTTTTGTATTCTACATAAATATTAATGATCATATACAGCAAAAAGCCCATTATTTTGCATTCTGCGTGTATTTGGGATTCAAACCCTTCTCGTTTTCCATATGATTAGTGATGATCATGATAACAAGAGCTAAATGGAGTTCTTTAGCCATACCCCTCCCTCTCATCATGACCCTCCCAATGCTACGTCCTTCACCCTCGCTATGCCTCTCTCCCTTGCCAACCTACTACCATCCCTCAACTCTCTAACTTTCTCTAACATGGCAACCACTACTCTTCCTCATACTGATCTATCCTCCAATCAATGCTTCAAAGAACTACCCCACTTCCTTTGATCACCACATCCTCCAAGAAAAAATTGACTAGAGTCTCCTACTAACCCAGATGCCATAAGTAGAAGATCATACAATGTCAATAACATTTCTAAAAATTGATGGTGATGTTCGGCATTCAAAATTAAGGTGATACAAAACAACTAGTAAAAATTGGAGAAAGTTAAAGACAAACACAAAGAACCTATGTGGATGTTCTAAAGGGAGTAAAGGCAACATAAAATACTATGTTTAGCCAACATAAAATGAAATAATGTCTAAAGTATATACTTCTAATTGGGTCGAAGATGAAGACTTGCTAAGTTTATTGGTAGCCAATCTCTAAAATATACACATCAAAGAATCTTTTCATCTCCCCGCTCCTGCCTTTAATTAGTATTTCACTTAATTAATAAAAAATAATGAAATCAACTATGCTCCTATTTTTCAAACCTATGCTCTATCATGTACAAGGAATCGTCCATCGTATTGGTTTCTTCAGATCTTGGGACTCCTATTGCCAAAAAATTAAAAGTTATATCAAAGATGGTGATGATGCTAGACTTCTCATCCCTTCAAATTTCTATTGCTAGTAGGAACTTCCACCGGAAGGGTGGTCTTGTGAGGTGAAAAATCACACCCACCCCATGGAATTATCATGTAAAAAAAAAATCCGACTCCCATTAGACTCTTCCATGAGGTGGACTCCCAACGGAGTTCTTTTGCCAAAAAAAAACTCCTTCTATCATGCCATCTAAATCATACATGATCATTTTTTCATCAGACTCCTATTAAACTCATCCATAGAATGGACTTCCATCCCCATCCATCAAACTTAAACAAAAAGTCGCATATGATCATATTTTCATTTTCCATCCTCTTACCTTTAACTTCCACCGTACCATTTGAAAAAAAAATTGCTGGGATTGAGCCTCCTAGATAGGCGTCTATCAACTTCCATCGTACGATATTAAAAAAAAAATCTTATAAGACTCTCTTAAGACTAGGACTCCCATCCAGATGCCAAACTTTTTAGGACTTCTACTAGGATTGGAACTCCCATCTAGCAAATATGAAGGAAGGCAGACGTCTATCACATCGAACTCCAATCACCAAAAGAAGGGTGATGGACTCCATCAGTGTAATATATAAGGCAAACTCCATTCGAGTCCGTCCCTCCTAAAAAAAGAATAAGAAGCAAATAGCTCGAACTACTATGGTGCACGAACTTCCGACTCTCATCAATTTGTAATTGCAAAGAAAAACACAAAAGCTTTGAATGCCTCGGACTCTAGTGCATGAAAGTCCATCCATTACTCCTTCATAAGACGGTTATCGTAATCACACCATCCACATCGAGTAGTTCTTCAATGAAAACTCCTTACTCCTATACCATTAGGATGCCCTCCATCACATTTGTGAGTAGACCTTTGGCTACATCTATAAACTCGCTGCTTATCTAAATCTACAATAATTTGGGATCTCTTTGATCTCCATTGACTTGAGCCCTAATCTCCTCTCCATCTCTTCCACATGATTAAACCCTAATATTTAAAACCTAATTGATGCCTTAGGATCCTAGGATTTTCTTAAAATTTGACCTATTAATGCCTCATATATAGCCTAAAAACTTTATATTTAATTATTGTATATGCTTTATATAAATGATTTTCATTATTCTTATAAATTCTCTAATGATCTTTTATCCAACCTATAAATTTTAGATTATAATTTTCTAATTTTTTAACATCTCTATTGAAAATATGGTGAGCAATATTTTTAGGATAGCTAATGAGCATTTATGTTTATTTTTTTTTGCATCATCTATGCAAGGTAAAATGCATTATATATCATTTCTACTTCATAGGAGGATCTTTTATTTTATTCAGCTTTAAAATTTCTACAACAAAATAATTTGACTTTTATGTTAGCAAGATTGATACAAAACTTATATATATTAATATTCCAAGATTTTTGATGCAAGGTCTCGAACACTGATATTTAGTAGATTTATAATGTGAATACTAAAATTTTCTTCTTTATTTGATGCTTTAAAGGCCTAGAATTTTCTTAAAATTTGAAATATTGATGCCTCTATAACTTAAAATTTTTATATTTAATTATTGTATATGCTCTATATGAGTAAATTTCACCATCCTTATAACCTTTCTAATGATTTTTATCTAATCTAATAAATTTTAATTTATTATTTTTTAAATTTTTACAGCTATTGGAAAGATGGTGAGCAATAATTTTCAGCATAGCTAATGAATATTTATATTTAGAAATTTCTTGCATAGCCTATACAATCTAAGATGCATTACATACCATTTTCACTTGACCTTATTGTATTGTACTTTGAAATTTCTGCAATAAGATAACTTGACTTTCATGTTGGTAGAGTTGATAGACAATTTGTATATATTAATATTCCAAGTTCTTTGATGCAAGATCTCAAAACCCTAATATGTAGTAGATTTACAATGTGAATACAAAAATTCTTTTTTTAATGCTATGAAAACAAAAGGTTCTTATGGGTGACCACAATAAGTATTAAAATTTATATTTTTAAACATAGCATAATACAATAAAAATTCTATTATATATACCTTTCTAAATACTTTCAAATGTCCGCAAAAATCATGATTAAGTATCCCCAAAAATATTAAATCTCCTAGACTTAAAAATGACGCAAAAGGTATGTAATATTTAAATAAAATAGACATTATAGATAGCTATCCCAATACTTATAAGTGCCGAAAAAAACTACACTATTTTACAAATATTGTGAAAGATCCGTTTAAGATGTTAAAAAATACAATAAATTCCCTGCATTTTATAAATGTAGGATACAATCCCTTACATTATATTAGTCCACATTTATCCAATATTTTTAAAAATATGGGGATGTGATAGATAATATTTTTTAATTCTTTCTGGCACTTTTTGAATGTTGGGGTTCCTAATTTTTGTAAAAACATCATTTTGCAACTCAGATTTTTAAGAGCAAGACTCAAGAAATGCAACTAGCTCATAATGGGAACATTGTTAGAATAGAATATAATATTAAAAAAAAATTTATGATTGGACTCTTAGCTCAAGAAACTAAAACTTTTTAGAGCAAGAGTGGTATGAAAGATCTAGCCTAAGAGAATAGCTACAAATTGTACTCACTTAAGAAGAAATTCTTTGGAAATAAAGATCAAGAATTCACTAACTAAAATGTGGAGATTGGAACACAAAGTTTTTCCATATCATGACAAGCTTGAAGAAAACGGAAAATATCATCTCTTAAATTGAACATTGAAGAACCACATTAAACAAACTAGTGAAGATCAAAGAAGCTTTTCACAACTATCTTGCAAAACTTCTAGAGATAGTTGGAGATTTTGATATCCCAATCGATTGGAATGCTATTTTCAGGATGGCTCCATCGATTTAAGTGAATTAAAAAAATCCTTTCCAAAAGAACAGTATTCAACCTATCAAGAGACAAAGTGCCAAGGCCAGAAGGTCACTCGTCCTCCTTCCATCAACACTTCTAGTGGTTAATCTAAGATGATTTATATAGATTGATTGATGATATATGGTTATTGCCGGGCTAAGTTACTTTTATATCACCTTGATTCCAAAGAAACATGGAAGTATTGGTGGTTAGGATTATTGGCCAATTAGTTCAATCTATTATTATTATTATTATCATTATTATTATTTGGAAAAGAGGAGCAGCAGCTATGCTAAATTAAGCATAAAAGATGTTTGCATAATACTATGTACTCACACCCAAAAATAGATCCCCAGGTACAAAGGAAAGGCCCAATGCAAAAACACATATACCAAAAAGTACCAACAATAAAAAATAGAAGAACTATACTTACACCAGGTAGCCAGAAAACAAATACAATAGGCAAAGCCATGGTACCAACAAACACTCTTCAAAAGTAAGCTGTTGCAGGAAAGCAGAAGCCATAGTATAAAACACCAATAGAGAAATTAGCAGCAAACCATGGAGCATTGCTTGAACCATAAGATATTGAACAGCTGGAGCAGATTATAGGAATATCCAAGTATACCCCTTTATACAGTAGTTGATACATGCGATACATGGGGAAGCTAGAAACGAGGTAAGTCCCACCATTACACTACTTGAGCACCATAAGGATGAAGAGTGATACGCCCAGGAAGAACAATCTATCAATGAAGGCTCTAAACCTGAATACCCAGCCAAGACACACACACATATACAAAAGCTTCTGAATAAAATGGAAACTCCAGTACAAAGCACCATAGAGCAGAAATTGAAGTAGATACAATACAACCACTTGAGACCCCACAATGAGAATAATGAGCAGAGAAAAACAAAGTAGCAGCAATCCTAAATCGTTCCCTGCCGTCCAGTTTTGGACCCTGAATACAAAAAGATCCTGCTGAAACATAACATGCAGCCGATACATCAAAAGCTCAAGAATCCTTCCAGCAAAGTTGTTCCTTGTTTGAAGCTTAACCACCAAGCAAATAAAAGTAGCTGTGGCTGAGTATGTTCTTTTATTCTCCACCCTGCTAAAGCTTAAGAACTTAAAAAAGTATAATATCAAATTGGAAGAGTAAAACACAAAAGAGCAACTGAGATGTATGGTGTTAGATAAGAGGGCCACTAAAGGAATAGCAGCAATACTATAATCAAACCCAAACATAAGTTTTAAGAGTAGCAGAACCAGTTACACATAAGAAACTACTGCATATTGAATACCAAGCAGGCAAATAATAACATAAGAAACAGTCCAAGAATACAGAACTAATGACCCCTATATTCTACAAATAGTCCAGCCATTGCACACCCATCTAAATCGATGAACCATAACAATGATCAGAGCACAGAACACTCATAGCCTCTACCCTGCTCGAACAGATAGGAAGTATAAAACAGAAGAACATTGCACAGATAGCATCACAATAAAGACTGCTCTGCTAAGTGCCCGCAAGGAAGATTGCATTGAATATTTCACAGAATGGCACAAAATCAGCTGCAAAGTGTAAGGAATATGGATATAGCACGAGAAATGCATAAACCATGGGACCATAGATAGGAACATAATGAAGCCAGTAAAAAATATAGAATTGCTGACGAATCGGGTACGATAGGATTTTCAAAGTCTTCACCAAGACACTATCTGTCAGATTGTCCAAGTTCATGGATTCACTCATTTCAAGTTCTCAATTGGCATTTGTCAAAGGCTGTCAAATATGAAGTTGTTATATGATAGCAACGGAGATTATCTCTTATTGCAAAAAATCAAAGCAGAAAGACCACATATACAAGTTCGAGTTGGAAGCATTTGATAGTGTTGATCGAAATTTTCTACTCTTGTTGCTCAAAGCAAGGGGTTGTTATACATGGCTCTTTTTGGCACGACCATTGGAAGAGCGATGGACCTTTCAAAGAAACATTCTCGAACTGTTTCTTCAATATCAGAGCCTGAAATGTCCTAAGTTCTCAAATTTAACCAATACTTCAGACCTCTTTTCAGACATTGTGAATGTGAACAAATAGAAAATTTTCAGCAACTCATGATCCTCCTTAATTAGCATGGTGAGGGTCGCAAATAAACCAGACTCAGTGGATTGGAAATGGTATCAAAAGAATATTTTCACTTAAAAACTTTTACAACCTTCTTGAGCTATATGGAGGAGTTCTGTCATATTACGCCAAAATCAACTGACAAATACCACTTCCGAAAAATTCAAATATGTTCAATTGGATAGCATTTGATGATTGAATTCTTACTGTTGAGAGTGTGAATTACCAAAAGATGCATGCACCACCTTTCTGTTCGCTCTTCTGCATAGAAGAAGAATTTGCAAATAACTTCTCCACAACCGTTTGGCAACGGATCTCTCAAAAACTTAAGATCACCTCCTGCCTAAACACCATTGTAGAGATGTACACAAAATGGCAAGGTATGATATGAACATATCTAAACGAGCTTGGGACTGTTTAGTAACGCAGTATGCTAGATGCTACAGAAAGAACAGAATGGAAGGATCTTCTGTTTCTAAAGCTTACTCAGAAGCCAAGGTTTTCAAGTAATGCATCTGTCTCTTTGATAGCTGGATAAGCTACTATAATAAAAAATGAAATCAGCTATCTTCAAAATGGTGACAGCATTAAAATCAGAAAGCTAAATAAGCAGTGGATAAAACAATTCTGGACAAGTATTGGTGGTTAAAAAGAGAAGAAGGAATAGTCTATAGAAGATTTTCTATGCAGTCACATCTTCTCGTGGGTCCCGTGGAGAGGGGGATCTCTTAACTCAATCTTGGCTCGATTGTAACTTCCATGTAATATAGCCTTACATAATAAAACCGGGTGGTAAACCCTCTCATTTTATTAAAAAAAATAAGCAAGCATTAAACATATCAATTTTTTTGCATTGTACATAATTATTAATGATCACTAATGGCAAGAAGTAAAGATTCAACCACAAGGAAATAAATCATCCCTTATGAATTTTGCCAGTTACATACTCCTTTAATGAAAAAAAATACTGTCCCAACTATATGGTTACGATATAAAATTATATTTGTTTTTACAGCAGATGCAATGTAGCATGATTAGTCCACATGTTACCAGACCTGCTTCGGGCAGGCCGGGCCGAGAGG
>KE504741.1:885237-900601 GCA_000441515.1 Elaeis oleifera
ATATTCAGGAGGTATCTATGTAAAATTATAATTTATTTTATCCATTTTAACTTATTTTAGCATTTAGATTAGTCCAATAACCAGAGAACTCACTAGAAACAGGAATCTCAGCAGACGCGAAAGTGAGTATCATTGCGAGTGTGAAAATCGATAGCAAAATGGCAAGCGTTTCCTACTTACTTCATAAAAAATATTGCTTATAAAAAAGATAGATTTGATAATTAGATAACAAAGAGAGTTACGAAAGTTCTTTTGTAAAGTAATTTATAACAACTATTATATCTTATTTAATCAAAAAAATCAATTTGTAATATTTATTATCATAGATGCATGTGTGAAGGTGTGGATTAGAATATAGAAAAAGATCAGAATCTCTTAAAAGCACACGATAAATAATGATGACCAAGCTTCTTTACTACTATTGTGCTTATGGGTGGAAGAGCAGCATCAATTATCATCAAGCAAAACCAATGAAGGATTTAAGAACCCTTCAGACCCACTAATAATCTCTGTACTCATATGGTAAAAGGCCATCCCTTATGTTCAATATCTTAAGTCACTTTGTTTTTTGGAACATTCGATTTCCAGAAGAAGAAAAAAAAATCTAACGTATAGAAGCCATCTTATCATAGTGATTTTAAATCAACCACCTGCTCGCATATGAGAAAATTTTTAACTCTAAAAGATAAACATTGTAAATCATATGCAGTAAAAGATAAATATGGTAAATTTCTCACAATACATTTTTTTTAATAATCTATAGAGCTAAAAAGCATGATATGACCATTTTTATAAAAAAAGATGCAATGAAAGGAGAACACTGGTGGCAATAAGAGAGACTCAGATTCTGATAGTAAGAACTCCAATAAAATAAAAGAGACAGAAAGATTGCTGATGGTGAGAAGGGAGTTGAGAGAATTATTTGATTTTAGATGGAGTGAAGAGAGGGATTGAAGAGATTGAAAAAATATCTGAGAGGTAGAGGAATTAGCACAATCTTGAGTGGAAGAGAGAGATCATGTGGGAAGAGAAGAAATTCAATAGGCTGGATGTTAGCAAAATTTATTAATCTATTACTCACTCCGTGGATAAAAAAATAATTTCATAATTTTAATTCAAATAAATATAATTTTGACTAATAACATCAGTCAAACTGTTCTATCAAACTATTTCTACAAAAATAGTGTTTTGTGAGGATATAAATATAAATATTAATTTTAAAAAATATTCATTCAAATTTTAATATTTAATATTCATGTAAAAAAATTATTATTTTTTTACATATATATCTTTCTAAATATATATAATTATATGAATATGCTCATCAAATTATTATTTTATTTATATTTTATAAATATATTTTTTTCATATTTGACCATAAAGAATATGTTTGTCATTACAATTTTAAATTATTAATCTCTTTAACAATATTTGATAGCATAGGTTCGTATGTAAGGAAACATATTTTATAAAAAAATATATAGAAGCACATATACGTTAATTTTTTTTTATAAACAAAGTCCACATAAGTACCCAGACCTCCGGTTGGCAGTCGTAGCGTCCAGTCTCGCGTCACGCTTGTCTACCGAACCTTCCTCCTTCCATCTGCTGTCTCGTTCCGAACGACATCAGCACTCCTCCCATTGCCCATCATTGTCCGTTCTCTATATTTTTAGCAGGGACCCACATCGAAACATGGTACATTTCAGCTTCCTTCCCCCATGCGACAGTCGAGTCCCAGTCTGCAACACCTCAATTAACTGTTTTAATGACATTAACTTGTTTTCTCCATGAATGCTAGAAAACGTCATATATATATTCGATCGACATTAGTACGTTACCTTGTTTTCTACCTGAATAGTCGAAAAACGTCGCAAACATTGTGACGGGGAGATATAGGAAGGTAAGAAATTTGGTAGCTGCCACGGCCAACGAACCTGTGGTAGCTGCCAGCAACCTAGCTAGTGGTAGCTGGAGCTGCCATTCTTCCCTTATCCAACTTTATAACCTCGGGCAATAGCCACTGGCCTCCTCAGTCACTTACAACTTGCAACAATTCTAGTGTTTAGTGAAGAAGAAGAGGAGGATAGAGAGAGAGAAGAAATGGCACCCGGCGCACCGTTCCTTCCGACCATCACTGACGAGAAGACACTACGATCGAACTTCGTTCGCGATGAGGATGAGCGACCGAAGGTAGCATACAACCAATTCAGCAACGATATCCCCGTGATATCGTTGGCGGGCATCGATGATGAGGAAGGTGTAGTTGGTGAGAAAGAAGTGAGATTTGCCACAAGATTGTGGCGGCATGCGAGGATTGGGGCATATTTCAGGTAGTGGATCATGGTGTCGATACGGAATTGGTATCGGAGATGACTAGACTTGCAAAAGAGTTCTTCGTGCTGCCACCGGAGGAGAAGCTCCGATTCGACATGTCGGGGGGGAAGAAGGGTGGATTCATAGTATCCAGCCATCTTCAGGTATTATGTTCTTGGAACCATATTTGTTGCTAGTGGAACATGTTTCAATTTTTATACCAGATGGGCATGATGGACATGCATACAATATAATGTATCTGCCAATGGAAGCATGTACAAACTAAAAGGCTCCACACAAATAACCAAGATCATTGTATTCAAGCAGCACAGAGGAAGAATTAACATGGCACTAACACTGTCAAAAAATTTCCATTGCTTGAATGTGTGCAGGGCGAAGCAGTGCAAGACTGGAGAGAGATTGTGACATTCTTCTCATACCCGATCGGAGCTCGGGACTACTCGAGGTGGCCGGACAAGCCAGAGGGTGGAGATCGGTCGCCGAATCATACAGCGAGAAGCTGATGGGCTTAGCATGCAAGCTTCTGGGAGTGTTGTCTGAGGCCATGGGACTTGAGAAGGAGGCGCTGACCAAGGCCTGTGTGGACATGGACCAGAAGATGGTGGTTAATTCTATCCCAAATGCCCCAGCCAGATCTCACCCTTGGCCTCAAGAGGCACACAGACCCGGGCACTATTACGCTCCTATACCAGGACCAAGTAGGTGGCCTTCAGGCTACAAAGGATGGGGGCAAGACATGGATCACCGTTCAGCCAGTGGAAGGTGCTTTGTGGTGAACCTTGGGGACCATGGTCATGTAAGCACCTTAATTAGTATCAGTAAGGAATACTTAATTTCTTAAATATATTTTGACAATAATAATATTATTATCATATTTAATGTATATAGTGAACAATCGAGTTTTTCCCTTAGTTGTATTGCTTGGGTCAATAACATGATCCATAGTTGGATTTTTTTTTTTAATTTTATATTTTTCCCCTCTTTCTTGTTTGCTGCACTGTATAAAAAAGAAGAAGATTCGAACATGAAAATTTTTTTACTAAACTTGTTATCGACAATAGAACTGTCTCAGCTACTTCTCGACGGAAGCTGGCATCCTTCCTGACTGCCAAGAAAGAGAGATTGGTATTTCACTTTTTTTCGAAGAGAAATCAGATATTTTCAATGGAAGAATAGATTTTGTGGAGGGGTTTGTTAAATTTGTTCATAAAATTTCTAATTGCAACTTTTTCAGCAATACAAGCATGTTTAAATGAATTAATGATATTATAAGACCATGAGATATACTATCTTAATTGTGTTATTTTAGTAAGTGCACGCACCCTGTTGGTTATCCATTCAGGAACATTTTAGAGTGAAACCACAGAAGTGCACCGTGAACAAGTGTGAATAGTTTTAACTTCAAGCGAGGTACTAACTTCTAAAAGGTCAAAAATGTGCAGAAGTACATGTTTCATTTGTTGATGAAATCAGAGCCATCTATCAAATACTTCCTTTTGAATCAGCCTAACTACATATATTATGTCCTCCTGATTCTAATTTGATGCATCTCTAAGACAGTATCTGAGCAATGGACGGTTCAAGAATGCCGACCATCAGGCGGTGGTGAACTCGAACTATGAACGGCTGTCGATCGCAACGTTCCAGAACCCAGCACCTGAGGCTATCGTATACCCACTGGCGATCAGAGAGGGAGAGAAGCCGGTTTTAGATGAGCCCATCACGTTCGCCGAGATGTACCGAAGGAAGATGAGCAAGGATCTGGAACTTGCCCAGCTTAAGAAGATGGCCAAGACGGAGCAGGAGGTGCTCAAGAAGGCCAAGGAGGTCACAGCCCAGCACAAGGCTCTCAATGAAATCCTAGCTTAATGCAAAAACTTTATCTCTTTTTTATATTATGTGGAATGTTGTAATAATTTTCTAGTTTCATGGACTGCTAGTTTCCATCATGCAGAGGAAGTCATGTGAAGAACCAAAATTTGAACTAATTGTAATTCCTCTTGTTGTGGCAGATCGGGTGTTGCTGTTTGTAGCCTTTTGTCATTTGCAATAACATATCTAAATAAAAATTTTCATGGTAGTTGGCTTTTATCTGACAATTTATGGCTTCCAAAACCATCCAACCATTGTTTTGGTGCAGAGCTCCAACATAATATTTTTAAGACATTGATTCAGAAGGGTCATGTGTTCTAATTTTGCACAATTGGTGGGCTGGTTATTTGCCACCAATTGGGATATACAATTTGATCAGCAAAATTTCTTTCTTCAACCCACACCCAAAAAAAATCATATTGCAAACAGATAAGAGAATAAAAGAAAATAATTGAAAGAAAGCTCTCCTTCATGCCCTGTTATATGTTTTAAGGTTAAAAAAAAAATAACCCCCTGTATTTTGCATGAATTTACGAATAGCCTCTTACATGTCCAATTGCTGTAACGTCAATCCTATATTTTCTGGATAGCGGCAATCTTACCCACCTTTCTCTCAATTGGGGTCAAAGTTTGCTGGTAATGCTTACTTATCAGCCGACGTAAGCGTAGTTTGCCGAAGTGCCAACTTGTCAGCTGACAAGGAGGTAATTAGATGATAATTGGATTTGTCATCACTATCATAAACCCCATCTCTAAGCCCTAATCCCAATCCCATTCCCTCCCCAATTTCTTCTCCCTGAGACGGCCACATATCTCCCGTCGGCCACCTCTCGGCCACTGTAGCCCCCGCCTCCATCCCCTCCTCCACCCTCTTCATCTTCTTTCCTTCTTGCTCTCTTCTTCCTCTCCCTCTCCCACTCTCTCCCTCCTCTCCTTCCTCCTCCACTACCCCACTGGATGGTTGTATCTGTTGCACCTAAAGACGATGTAACTAGCATTAACGCATAGAGGAAGATGGGCTTCTCCAAGCAGGGCTCCCCCTCTTTCCTCTGAAAGAGATTTTTGACTTGAGACTTAGGATCTGAATACTTTTAGATCAAACTGATTTTATTTATGAAATATAAAATATGGTGCTTGCTACTTGGAGTTTTTGACAAAAGTTCTCAACATCTTTGTTTAGGTTTAAAGCCTAAGCCTCAAACCAAGGTGCTTGGTGTTTGACATATGAATCCTTAAATCTGACATTAGATTGTTCTTTGGATGGAAAAAAAATTCTATAATCGAATCGGCCATAAAAGAAATTATGATCAGGCCATCGTCTGCCATATGCATATATTGGAATATCTATAAGAGACAGTTATCTGATGTGTATCTAAACTGTTCAAATATCTTAAAATTTATCCATTCTTTTTTTCTTAATATTTTAACGCATGCATGTGATCATTCATCTTTTGATAGACGTTCTTGAAGCATGTTCGACTATAATGCTTTTTATAGTCGGTCCGACTATAGAAATTTTATTTCTCGAATGTGTAATATGATTGTTGGGACTCTAAAATCATAAAACATCATATTTGGTGGAGCAATTCTTTGTGCACAGCACATGCACTATGCGCGGTGATTGGATCACGATCAGGGGGAGAAGGGGAGGGGGCGGGCTACGGTGCAGCTCATTTTGCACCGTGCATGGTGCAATAAGAATTTTGCTATTTTGGTGTCCTATCATGTAACACAAGATCCAAATCTATTTTTGGGGTTTAGAAATCAGAAAATTGCCTGTCCAAAGATCTGATATAGGGGATTAATGCTTGCAGCTTACGACTCCAGAAATCCATAGATTCAGACGTGACCTCTATTTCATTATTTGCTTTGAAAAATTTGAATTTCTTTTTGCTTTTAGGACTTTCACTGTCAAATACTTCAGCAGCACAGTGGCCTTAGCTAATAATGCTAGAGTTCCAGCATTTTAAGACCTTTCTTGATTACTATTCAATTCTTATTGTTTACGAGCTTCGGCCCCTCTTATATTGAAAGTTAACAATGAGACTCAGTCCTTTTGGTTCGCATTTTTAGCTCACTTCTAATGCAACTGACATCAAATTTTTTTCTTAATGAGCTCTCTTAATTAACTCTTGTTTCAAATAAGATAATAATCTCTGTAAGTTTAAATACCACTCTGACTTTTGAATCATCAATAGGACTTCTTAAACTTTGAGAATTACAAATTTTATAAGACATCATGCACTGCACACACGTCATTATTAACCACATAAACTTATAGTTTCTAATTGCTACCAAATTTTTTTGACCATGCATGGAAGAATTGCTACATTGTGTAACTACTGGTGCTTTGACAACCAAAGGAGGAGGAAGAAGGACAGAAGGAGAAGAGAGGGGAAGAGGAGCAAGAGAAGACGAGGAGGAAAGAGAGGAAAGAAGTTGATGAGGAAGGAGGAGAGGAGAATAGGATAGCAGTGGCATTGGCAGTGGTCGAGAGGTCGCTGGTAGGAGTTGTGTGGCCATCTCAGGGAGGAAGGTTGAAAGAGGGGATGGGGATGCGGTTAGGGTTAGAGATTGACTTAGATTTTATTTATGAAGATAATGATGATGATAAATCTAATAATCATCTAATTACTTCCATATCAGTTTACAACCAAACACTTCTAACAAACTATGTTCACGTCAAGAACAACTAAACACTGTGGTGAACTTTAATCCTAATTAGGAGAAAAGTTGATAGCATTGCAACAATCTGAAAAATATAGGATTAGTATTACAGCAATTAGACATGTAGAAAGGTATTTGCAATTTCATACAAAATATAGAATTTTTTTTTTTTACCCTATATTTTTTGGAGAAATATCTTATTCCTTTTTTACCGATTTTTCTTGCTTTTCTTTAGGTTTCCACATTGAAGGAAAAGTTAGTTCCTCCCTCCATTAACAATTGAGGGTTCTTTTCTAATATCACAGTGATCACACTAATTGATTGCTGCTGTTTAAATAAATATTTTTTTGGTCCATCGATAAAATATTTTATCAGGTGAGCTGAGATTATAACAATGCAGATAGAACCCATTTCCATTAAATAATTTATAGAAACAACTTAATTGAAGGACGTGATCATAATCTCTTATACCAAAGCCATCTATGTAAATTAATTCGGAAGATCCATCCTACTTGATTGAACACTCACTTAGACATGCTTCTTCACAAGAGACATGGCTTAAAGGACAAGCTATCGATCTTTCTTCGTATTTATATTACAGTTTCCAGCTACTGTGGCTGTAGTGCACCTGGCTTGCAATCAGAGTGAGCGAAGCCAGCGCTACTGCTGCCTTAGCCCATTGCTTGTTCTTCCCTGGTAGAACAAACCCATCGTATGAATCTGGAGCTTGCCAAGCTTAAGAATTTGGCCAAGGCCAAGGGCGCCATGGCACAATTCAGACTCCACATAAGCCTATCTATATATCATTTGGGCCTGATTCATCTCTTTCTGTGTGTGTGTGTGTGTGTGTGAAGTTTTCATTTGGATTGCTGTAGCAGTTTTCTAGTTTTATGGACAGACTTTGAATACTGTATATTACTTGTGCCAATCAAACTACTATAAACAAAACGTCAAATGATCCAAGAGTCACACTAGATTTCTTAAACAAACAAACTCCGAACAGCTCAAGCTCGGCAAAATTTATTCTAAATAAACTGATTGGTATTAACAGTACAAAGGACATAACAACCCATTGACTGGTTTAATTGGTTCAATTGGTAAATTACTAAGACCTATCATCACTTGCGGGTGACTTGTGTTAGATCCCTGCCTCCTTAAAATTTTTATCTCAATAATTAAATGAAACCCAGAAATACTCTTGCAGTGCTGTTATCTAAATACAATAAATTAACAATCTTCTTTGAATAAATTAAGAATTTGGCCAAGGCCAAGGGCGCCATGGCACAATTCAGACTCCACATAAGCCTATCTATATATCATTTGTGCCTGATTCATCTGCGCGCGCGCGCGCGCGCGCGTCAAGTTTTCATTTGGATTGCTGTCGCAGTTTTCTAGTTTTATGGACAGACTTTGAATACTGTATATTACTTGTGCCAATCAAACTTCTATAAACAAAAACGTCAAATGATCCGAGAGTCACACTAGATTCTTAAACAAACAAACTCCGAACAGCTCAAGCTCGGCAAAATTTATTCTAAATAAACTGATTGATATTAAAGAGATGTTTGGTTGGAGAGAGTGGAAGTCTGAAATCGAAATCGAAATGAATGACTCCTATTCCAACCATTTGGTTGGAAGGAATCCCATTCCGATTCCAATTCCAGAATGGAATGGGAATGGCTCAATCTATATAGAACTCAAGGAATGTTTGGTTCATAACCGGAATCAGAATGAGAATGGAAATAACTTGGAATCAGAATTGGAATGGTCAAATCTTCCGAAATATTTGATTCGTGATCGAAATTGGAATCAGAATTGGAATGAAAAATTGAATCCATAGAAGAGAGTAGGGATTGAGTTCTATATAGATTGAATTCATTCCTATTCCACTCCGAAATCGAAATGAGACTCCTCCCAACCAAATGGTTGGAATGTGAGTCATCCATTTTGATTCCGAACCTCCACTCTCCAACCAATCATCCCCTCAATCCCTACTATCTTTTATGGATTTAAATTTTCATTCCAATTTCGATTTCAATCACGAGCCAAACACTTTGAAAGATTTGACCATTCTGATTCCAAATCATTCCGATTTTCATTCTCATTTTCATTTCGATAACGAACTAAACACCCCTAACAATAGAAAGGACATAACAACCCATCGACTGGTTTAATTAGTTCAATTGGTAAATTACTAGGAACTATCATCACTTGCGGTGACTTATGTTAGATCCCTGCCTCCTTAAATTTTTTATCTCAATAATTAAATGAACCCAGAAGTACTCTTGTAGTGCTGTTATCTAAATGAAATAAAATTAAACAATACAATAGAATGCACTTAGCTCACAAGTAATGGGACTTTTTGCAATCTTCTTTTAAATAACAAGAGAGCGCTCCCCACAATTCTCACGAGAAAATGCACCAACAAACTTTGTCAATTACCTTCCCAGGGCGCAGATTAAAAAGGTTACCTCCACAATTATCTTAAAAAAATCCCTTCAAAGGGTGCAAAGGAAGGTGGGGGTGTCACTGTTGACAAAAGCAATGACACCTACAATATTTTTTTTCCAGCATCCTATAGAGACCAGTTAGACTGCTAGATTAAACAGATCAATTCGGTTAAAACGCAAAACAAACGCTGCAACATTTCAATTTCAGCGAACAGCAACTCCAAATATGATCAGCCAACAGCATAAAAAACAGATAAGTTGGCCAGAAAATCAACAAACTACCTAATAAATTCTTGATCTTAGCTACAAGACTTCTGATAAATTTCCAAAATAGGACTAAAAGATGCTCACGCAAATGAAATAACAGCAATAAGAATGAGAATATAAGTAGCCTCTAAGCACTCTTCTCTGCCTTGGAAGCAGTTGCGGCAGCCTGTCCTCTGAGCCATCCTGTCCTCCTTGCAGCAATAAGACCAACCTTCTGTCCAGGAGGGCATCACCGCGGACGGTTGATGCATGCCCAATGTGCTGGTGGTTTCCTCCTCCAGAAGGATGTTCCACAGGATTCATGGCAACACCACGAACCTTTGGCCAGCAGTTCCTCTTCACATGGAATTTATGGTAAGCATTCCCAGCCTTGAGGAGAGGCTTCTCTGTTCTACCTCCACCAGCAACTTGTCCAATCATTGCACGACAACCACTTGGCACAACCTTCTTTGCACCAGATGGAAGCTTGATCCTGCATGGATGTTTGAAAGCAGTGCTGTCAAAATCTGAGGCAGCACTTCTTTTATGGCCTGGTTGAGTAATGCCCTACTAGTTACTCAAGTGCTGCTTCCTATATTCTAAAAACGCCCTCTCTTACATTTCTGAATAACCTAACTACTTACACTGCCAGGACTGCAACTCTAAGCCATTTATATAATTCTGTATGCAACTTATAATGGAGAGGCTAACAACGTGGGAAGCAGGCCCATTAAACAGATATAGAAAGATTATGCAAAGTGAATATGATGATAATTCGCTACGCTACTTCACAAAAGTATTACATGGCCATAATGATCAAGCCTTATCCTGAGCATTTGGGATTAGCTTTATGAATCCTCATCCACCAATATCTATGACCATCAAATCTTTTCTGTTCCATGAAAAAATAGGTTAACAAAATTCAGATATAGTTTCAACCAGGAAAAGAAAAAGACAGAAAACTAGATCAGCTTAAACATAGAAGTGGCACTGATCTTACTAGAAGTAGGATGTATCGTCAACTAGTTAAAATTTGGTGGAACAATTGTACTGGTGTATAACTATTACCAATGCTAGCCAAATTATCATAAATTGAACAGGTATCTGGTGTCTATTTTCTAAAAGTAAGATGAACGATCACATTAATTGAGAAGTAGACTTTTGCTGCTTACAGAATATGCATATCATCTTTAAAACAATCAATGCTTCCAAATTAATAAAAGACAACAGAAGCACTAAGTAGGGCAATTATAAGTTTAGCATCTCAACACCACAAGTATGAGAATCACTAGTCTACCAAGTTTTTTATATGACATCAAAGCCAGCCTGGTTGTGTTGTGGCTCACATCACTCGAGTTTTTCTCATTGGTTTCCTGGATACTAACAAACTTCTCCATTCACAAATCTCAAGGTTTCTATTCAAATAAAGTTGGGAATCAATGTATCGTACCAACTCATAATGCAAGTTTATACTTTATTATTTGGAAGTAAGAAACCTAAAGACTCCAAACTTAACCAAAATTTACCAACACGACTTCCAACATGATTAGAACTCTATTAACTAATAGAGAGTACCTAATAATCAGCATTAACACTGGGTTATGCCACATCCCGAGTAAGACTTGAAAATCTAGAGAAGAACTTTCCAGGGGGCAGAGGATATTTATAATTCATCACAAAGGTGTCACGATGGAGAGTTGCTACACAAGTTCCGCTGGAGGACCTTATAAAGAGACCCTTTCTTATAACATATAAAGATCAGACTTAATGACAATCCTGAGCACCAAAATCCTACTACAGGTTGCAGTATATTCTGACACAAAACTATAGGACATACTCCAGCATGCATCCAACATTCAAAATCAAGATGCATCCAGTAACTGTTGATGTTTGGTCACATCTTTTATATAAATCTTTCAAACTTTCCATTATAATTATCGTCAGAGTTACAACTTTACAAGACTACACCATGCAATGAGATCTGTAATTCTTCAAAGGAGAACTACAGTTAAAATCCTATTGATCTCGTAAAAAGTGTTACAATTATTTTTTCTGAAGTCTGCCAAGTGCATGCCAGGTAACATGAATTAGAGACATTTGAAGTATCTTAATCATATAAATAGGGAGAATAAAGATTTTCATTCAGAAGCTTGAATAACTAATAAGAAGGAAAATTCATAACAGATACGAGAAAATAATATCAAAATTAAAATGAAAACAAAGATATTTATTTCTGAAAAGATTTTCCATAAAATGAGAGATGCTTCTTCAAGTTTCTGAACAATATTACTATACATGATTTGTTTGTGAACTTAAGAAATTTAATTAAAAATCTAAAGGAACTGCAAAAGAAAAACATACGACTGGTGTAACTAATTGCAAGCACAGTGAACATTGAATTACTTGTTCTATTCAAAGCTGCTGATTGCTCCTTTCATAAAAAAACTCAGAAAACACATTTTGAATCTCATCACCTACAATTCACTCAAAATCTTCAAGAATGGAGCACTGCTGTACTGATTACGAACCAAGAATACCACAGACATACATCAAACATCATAAACTTGTATAGCAGCAAATTCATTAAAATTTTCCCTACTCATTTATCAATGCTGCATAATCTACGGGGTGCATCAATACTCCTCTACAGCACTGAAACTACTACGTCACATCAACAGGAAACTACACTGATTACATTGAACATTTCAACTTTTTCACCAAACTGGCCTTAGATAACACAAGCTAAAATACCATCATGAAATTCATTTTGCTATAAAATTACCAAATAGCCTTAGAGAACACCATCCCCGTGACGAAATAACCATCAATATAACCCTAATAACAATCAACTATTAAATTCAGCTATGCTTTAGGATTTTAATTCTGCATCAAGCAGTATCTCAAGTTTTTGTCAAGCAAAACTATTCACATAACTAGTAATCATATAATACACAACGCCATACGCTATCACTAACATCACCAAAATGAGAAAATATGCACGAGATTCATAGATAAATTTATATGCACATATATAAAAGCAAGATATAAACGATTCAATGTAAATCATGAAACATGAAAAGAAGCAGCAGAAGAGGAAGAAAAATCTAATAATTTTCCCTATCCCAGCTTCAATAAAGGCACGATCTGATAAAGATGCCATTTTCCCACTAAAGGGGAAAAGGAAACCAAATAGGAGGAGATCAGATCGCGTCCAAACCCTAGATTTGATCTAAGTAAGAAACCGGACCTGGTGGTGCCGTTGTCGGGTTGTGGCTGGTAACAATGGCGTAGTCGCCGGAGGCGCGGGCGAGGACGCTACGATCGCCGACATGGTGTTCGACGTTGCAAACGACGGCACCCTCTGGGATGGAGCGAAGCGGCAACACGTTGCCGACCATGACGGAGACCTTGCGGCCTCAATAGACGAACTGACCGGTGTACATGCCCTCGGCAGCGATGAAGAGCTTCTTCTGGTGCTTGTAGCGGAAGGGATGGCGAAAGGTGACGCGGGCGAGGGGGCTCCGCGGCCGGGGTCGTGGATGATATCGGTGACGACGCCCTTAAGGTAGCCGTTACGCTCGCCGTAGTCGAGGCTGCGGAAGCGAGCCGGGCCTTGCGGTGGTGCGTATGGGAGTGGAATACCGAACCCGCTCCCTTCCTCTGGGCTCCGATCCCGCGTCCCATGGCGGAGGACGAGGACGAGGAGGAGAAGGAGGAGGTTGGGTTTGGTGTTTCGCGAGGGTAATTATACGGCAAGGAGGAGCCGAAGAAAATGGGCCTTAGGTTGCCTTAGGGCTGGAACGCGGTGGGGCTATCACGATTCGTGATGTACTATCGGACCGTTGGATTAATGGAGGGCATGGTGGAGGTCAGGAGGGCCGGGATCCCGTGTTACCTTGGCAGAGATTTTTTTTATCTTTAGAAAAACATATAGTAAACTATAATTTTTATTACTGAATATTACATATTTGTTAATAGCATCCGTTTTAGTCGAAATTGAAAAACAATGGTAATGATGTTATTAAAGAGCAAATATTTTGCTTTACCCTGGTTGGTAATCAGAAGATAGCTTTAATAGGTAGAAATCCTACCATAAAAATATCTAAATATTTTTAACAATCACAAAAAAAAGAAGAAATTCATATCTTCTTATTTCAGAGAACACCAAGTTAGTGTCTCTACATATTTGAATGAGATGGTTAAGCTTATAAAACATAGCCATGAATTTGTAACAATGATATTGTTTTCAAACTTAAATAAATTAAAAAAATATTAATAATAAAATTGAGGTTGAACCAATTTTTTTGCAGAGGAGCTTAGATCATCTCTTATTTCATATTTAAATTTGAAAGATTCAGCACAAATCGTCCGCCCTGGTCTATATACAGAATAATAGGTGGTATGATTGAGGCATTGTATTATACAATTGTATATATATGAACAATATCTCTCTAGTAAGTAGAGTGATAAAAAATTTATGGCAAATATATTTTCAGCAATCATTATATCTAACTCAAAATCAATATTAGGTTGACAACCAAAAATAATTGTAAGAATAGTTTATTAGATTACATCTATGAACCTCTTGGTTAGGTTCTTCTTTTGAAAGGATACTAATTTAGACAGCAAATTGATGCTTCATTAAATATTATAAGAAAAAAATTACTATTATATATATATAATTTCTAAGCAAGTAAACTACTAGCTTATAATCCCGTGCGATGCATGGGATGCGTATTTTTTTTAAAAAAATATATTTTGTGCATCTAACATTGAAAAATTTATTAATTAAAAGCCAACATAATATAAAAGACATCATAAGTGATATCAAGTATTCTAAATAAAAACATAAAGTTGGATTATTAAATAGCATGATAGTAAGAAGTAACATAATCATTTTATTTTTTATTGACTTGAAAAAAAATATTTTGCGAATCTAATGTTAAAAAATTTATAAATTAAAAAGTTAATAAAATATAAAAGACATCATAGATGATATCAAGTATTATAAATGAAAACATAAAGTCATATTGTTTAAATAGCATTATAGTAAGAAGTAACATAATCATTTTTATTTTTTACTAATACAAAAATTATTTTTTTAAATAATATTTTCAGTATCAATTGTTTCAAATTTCATCATCAAGCAGAGCACGACTACTTATTTGCTTTTTATACACATCTCTTTTCTTCATAGTCTTATTAATAATAAAAATTTCAACTTCATTTACTTCAATCTGTAAAAAAAATTTAGTTATCAATTATTAGAATAAAATAGATAAATATAATCATCCATATATAAAAAATAGAAATGTATCACTAACAATATTTTTTTTGATTTTCTTATCTACTAATTCATTGCATACATTATTCGAAATTATTTTAAGAATTGTATAACTTTGTCCTCCTTTGAGATTGTATTTATTAACTTTAATTTAAAATATAAATTTTTTATAACTTTTTATTCTAAAGAAATAATAAAATCATTATCTTTCTACAAAAAAATGCATAACTTGATATTATCAAGTAATCGATTGGATGAATAAAATATGAATATATATTGTATATATCTTATCCATGTATAATTTTTTAGCTGATTTGTCTATTAATCATTGAGCAACTTTATCGAAAAGAATAAATGATACAATTTGGTATAATTTTTAACATAAAATTATAATCGATATTTAAAAATAAGAATAGAATTAAATCAAAATTTATTTTAACTAAAAAATAAAAATCATAATAAATATGAGCAAAAAAATGATATTAAAATATGTAATATATATTTTTTT
>KE504741.1:917668-929247 GCA_000441515.1 Elaeis oleifera
CTGATTTGATTAAAATTTTATTGAGCCTAATTAAGTCTAATTGTGTTAGATTTAATCTGGTCTAATTGTGCTTAACCTATTTTAATTATGTTGGCTCAATTTGAATCAAACCACCTTATTTTAAATTCCCTGCGCCACCCAACTTCCTTGCGCCTATTTGAATTCACGAGAAGAAATTTTTTCATGAATTTTCTCCCACGCAAAGCTCTCTCACACCCATATTTCTGTGCGTCAATTATTTGGATTAACTTGGTTTATTACCCATCCAAATTCAAAGGGGTTTTGAATTTGAATGGATAACCAAATAACCATGCGCCAGCTTATTCTCTTTTGTGCGCCTCATATTCCACACGAGAAATGGTTTCTCGTGAATGTCTCTCCACATAAAAAAAGCCACGCCATCTCTTCTTTCTCGTATAAATGGATGAGGATAAGATTGGTTGGCACTTGAATTCAAATTTGATTTGAATTCAAGTGAGCAACCACCTCTTCTTATCCACTCACACGCTTTCAACATCTCTTGCGATGTTTATAAAATGAGAAAGGGAGGGAGCGTGGGCAATGTAATAAAGAAGTGATAAGGGGCGTGGGAGGTTCTGAAAAAATTTTGAAGTGTTCAAAATTTATCGAGAGGAGAGAAAAAGGAGAGAGAAGTGGGCTCAGGGTTTTTGGTGTGTACCCTAGGTTTCTACCTAGGGTTCGGAAGTGAGATTGGTGTGCCACGAGTGTCGTGAGTCCACCAAATTTCAGAGAGAAATCCATCAGCCTCTCAACCAACCGTGCAGACGATCCAGAACGTCTGAGGAGTCGGCACACATCGATCGAAGGAGTTCGATCAACATCAGCCATCAAAAGGGTGAAATCACGAACTAGCATTCGTGAGGAGCCGATCAGACGGAAGCTTCATGTGGATGATCCACAGAGGTCAGATATTTGTGTGGCTGTGATGTGATGATCAGAGTCCCCCGACGGTGATCAGATTGCGATGATCGACTACCCGCAAAAGATGATGTGTTCTGAACACAGTACAGTAAAAAATTTACTGTTTCAAATTTGAATTTCAAATTTAAATACATGCTGTAGTATCATATTTAGATCCTAGTGTAGGATTAATTAGTATTAATTAATGAGATTAATTAATAATTCCGCTGTAAAATAGTAATTTAAAAAAAATTTAAATTATCATTTTGCCGCTGCACTGAATTTTCGCTTCAAGCAGATGGACAACCGGGGATCTATATTTGATTTTGTTTCCTTATTCTTTATTTTAAAGACAGAGGAGAATGTATAACTTATGTTAAATTTAGTTGGATCTTTACTTTATTTATATGTTTATGCAAAAATATTTGGTTGGATCATTATATTTTAATTCAATGCATATTTTGATTAATAAGATTAGATATATGGATTATGTGTATGTTGATGATAGGTACACAGGTATAAAAAAATTATAAAAATTTAATAAAAAGCCATATGCCAACCATTTGTGATGGCTATGTAACTGTCACTAAAATTTATTTGTGACGACTACATTGCCGTCACAAATAATAAGCCTATTTCATAATTCTATTTGTGATAGATCTTTGTGTTAGAAAAAATATCTCAAATTCGACCCATAAGGAGTCCACAGCGAGGTCTAGGATGACGAACGGAGTCCAATGAGCCCAAGATTAGTGCAAATAGAGTTTAGACGGTGAAGATACATGCGAGAGAAGTTCGGAGCAGGTAGCACGACCCACAGAGCGGTGGAGGCCGACGGTGGACTGGAGGAGGCCGGTGGTGGTGCAGCCAGGCCTGACAGACGCACGGGCGCACAGCCTAGTGTTGGAGAGCATAGGCGCATGCGGTGCGCGGCCCAGGCCCAGGCCCAGGCAGGCACGTGCGGGCGCAGCCCAGGCCCAGCCCACATGACTCCACATAGTCCACGCACGGTGCATGGACCGACGGTCCATGGGAGGTTCTGTGGATCGGGCGGACGTTTCCCATTGGTTTTCACAATCCACCGTGGATTGGACATGATTTTCAGTGGTTTCTCGTGGCTCATGCGGGGCTATCATGGACCTGGGCATGATCGGATGGTTCAGTATTCATCCAGGAGGTGATCCAACGATCAGAGAATGTGCCGGTCTTGATCTGAAGGCTGGGAAGCTTGATCAGGAGTGATCAAGCACGATCCGACAGATGAGATGGCTTGCAGCTTGGATCAAATGGTGGCTGAGCTTCTAGAGTCCGATCAGGAGAGGATCTTCGATCAAGTATGGTTTAGACCTTTAAAGGGCCCTATGGTGAATAGAGAACAGAGAGGATGCTGTGTACAGTCGTGAGGAGTCCGGCAATCAATGGAGGCATTAGTGCATGGGAGGCTTGTGCAGCCACCGAAAGAGTTCGGTAGAGCGCTGAGTGTGCACAGTAGGTAGACCAGATGCAAGGAGAGCCTAGTAGAGTGTCAGGCAAAGTAGCTGCAGAGAGGCACGATGTAACGGTTTGCTCCATAGAAAGCATCTAGGGATATCGAAGATCCTGATACTAGCAGACCCATAAGAGGGTCTCTGGGGGGACTTTTGAGAGAGCTTTTGTGAGGGTAGCTTCTAATTGAGAGAGGTGTGTATACAGAGAGTTGAGAGTAGGTGTTCTCCTCTTATATTGTTCTTTCTCCTAGTGAAGCTTGCATGCCCTGTGGAGGTAGTATTTGGGCGGTTCCACGTACCTGATTCTGTGTTCCCTATTTTGTTTCTTTTTCTTCTTGCTGTAATGCGAATGGTATCGAAAAGATCCTACGGTGGTGGCGGTGTCCTGACTAGACATCTCCAATAATTGAGATCAAAGTCAGATGGTACCAGCATAGGTTGCAGTGGTGGTGAGTAAGATTGAAGATAGAGAAGATAGATACAATCAAATAAAATCAATCATGGAGGATTGATCGATGCTCTCTTATGCAAGGAGAAGCTATCTACATAGAGGATGCCAGTGGGAGTCCAATGCGAGGTGGAGCTCCAGGTGGAGATGGATCGGGCACGAGATGGAAGACTCGGGAGGAAGATAAGTGATGTCACTAGAAGGCTACTACTCTAAGCAGATCTCAGGTCAGGAGGTGCTGTGAGGTGCACAGCATATGATAGAGATGGGATCGAGTGGCCTGGCTCGACTCCCATGTTTGTCCATCTATGAATAGCAGGCGTTATCCCAGAACTTAGGGGTGAGGAGATCTAGAAGCTCTCAAAGTCAGATGGAGGTCGAATATCGAGTCAAGATAGAGATTGTTAGAAAAATACCTCGAATTCGATCCACAAAGAGCCCACAGCAAGGTCTAGGATGATGAACAGAGTCCAACGATTTCAAGGTCAGCCCAAACAAAGTCCAGATGGCAAAAATACATGCGAGAGAAGTCTGGAGTAGGTGGCATGGCCCACAGGATGGTAGAGGCCGGTGGTGGCCTGGAGGAGGCCGACAGCAGCGTAGCCAGGCCCGATAGACGCACGGCCCAGCACTGGCGAGTGCGGGCGCGTGTGATGTACGGCCCAGGCCTAGGCAAGTGCGGCCCAGGCCCAAGAAGGAGTGTGCAGGCGCAGCCTGCGTGACTCCATGCGGTCCACACGTGGTGTGTGGATCGGCAATCCATGGGAGGCTCTGTGGATTGGGCGGACGTTTCCCACTGGTTTCTCATGGTCCACCATGGACCAGAGATGGTTTTCCAGTAGTTTCTCACGGCTCATATGGGGCTATCATGGACTAGGGTGCGATCGGATGGTTCAGCATTCATCCGGGAGGTGATCCAACGGTCAGAGAATGTGTCGATCTTGATCTGAAGGTTGGAAGCTTGATCAAGCATGATCCGATGGATGAGATGGCTTACGTGTTGGATCAAATGGCGGTGGAGCTTCTAGAGTCCGATCAGGAGAGGGTCTTCTATCAGGTATGGTTTAGGCCTTTAAAGGGCCCTATGGCGATCTGAGAATAGAGAGGACGCTGTGTCTAGCTGTGAGGAGTCTGACTATCAGCAGAGGTATCAGTGCATGGGAGGCTCGTGCAGTCGCTGGGAGGAGTCCAGAGAGCGTTGAGTGTGCGCAGCAAGCAGAGCAGATGCAGGGAGAGCCTAGTAGAGTGTCAGATAGAGTAGCTATAGAGAGGCATGATGTAGCGGGCTGCGGAGAGATATGATATAGCGGTTCGCTCCACAGGAAGTGTCCAGAGACGTCGAGAATCCTAGTACTGATAGGCTTGTGAGAGGGTCTTTTGCGGAGACTTTTGAGAGAGATTTTATGAGGGTAGCTTCTAGTTGAGAGAGGTGTATATACAGAGAGTTGAGAGTGGATGCTCTCCTCTTGTATTTGTTTCTTTCTCCTAGTGAAGTTTGCATGCTCCGTGGAGGTAGCACTTGAGCTGCTCCACGTATCTGATTATGTATTCCCTATTTTATTTATTCTTTCTTCTTGCTATAATGCGAGTGGTATCGAAAATATTCTATGGTGGTGGTGGTGTCCTGACCAGACATCCCCAACACCTGATCGTCACAAATAACTTTTTGTGACGGTTTGGGGCTGTCACAAATAATTGTCACTAAACTCTCAATACTATTTGTGACAGTCCCATGCTTGTCACAAATAACTTTTAGTAACGATAGGGACTGTCACAAATAAATGTCACTAATAATATTTGTGATGGTCTTTTACCCATCACAATAATTTTAGTGATGATTTTTTCGTCACAAATAATCGTCACTATTAATTAAGAATGATGTCCGTTTTTGTGACGGCTTCATTTCATTACAAAAATCATCACAAAATAGTTGTGACGGTTGTTTACCATCACAAAGCATTTGTGACACCCGTAATTATGATGGCCACAAATCTATCACGAACCATGATAAAGACTTTTTGTGATGGAATTTGATTTTTGTGGCAGATTCTTATTGTCACAAAAGACCTATTTTTTAAAAATTTTTAACTAAATTTAAAATCTAAGACAAATATATGCTTCAATTAACTAAATTTATGTGATTATGAAGTGAAAGTAATGTGCAACAGCAAAAATAAAAGATAAAATAAGCTATGCAAGAATTAAGATAATACAAAATAAGAAACCGAAGCAAGTCAAGCAAGTACAAAAAGATATAACATAAATATGATCAAATTTATAGTAGTTCGGTGCAACCCCGCACCTACATTCATTTCTCATGAGTCCCTTAAAATTTTATTATAATCTATCAGATTACAGCATGTTTGTTTATCCAGAATCATAAACAAATTCAGTTGATTTTTAAAATTATGAACAATAATTTATACATCGATTATTTTTTAGAT
Organism: Elaeis oleifera; assembly: GCA_000441515.1. Classification (NCBI taxonomy): domain Eukaryota; kingdom Viridiplantae; phylum Streptophyta; class Magnoliopsida; order Arecales; family Arecaceae; genus Elaeis; species Elaeis oleifera. The sequence goes on from KE504741.1 coordinate 922,969, forward strand.
TCATAATAAATCTAATTGGTTTTACAAACTCACCAACCAAAATCTATAATATCTAATTTTGAACTTGGATAGGCCTTCACCCTTAATTTCATTTCCCCAAAAAAACTTATAAGGAAACAAAATACAAGAATAATTTTTAGAATAGAAAATTAAAATAGAAATTAGACTCTTTGGAGCATAAAGAAGAGACTGATGATTTGCTGTTTAGATGCTTGGATTTTTCTTCTTTGAAGCTTGAGAGGATGTGGAAGATGTTGAAAAAATTAATCTTGAAAGCTCTCTAAATTTTGTGCATAAATCCCTCTTTTCTTTTTTTTTTTTTTTTTTTTTTTTCTTCAAAGTAGTCAATAGAGCTCTCACTTTGAATGTTTCCCTCTTTATTCTTTTTTTTCTTGCTTTTCAAATATTTCTCTAGCCTTTAATAGTTTTAGAGTTGGCTAGAGAGTAAGTTTTGACCGTTGGAATATTTGAACTAGCCATTGGAGTGAAGAAATGGTAGCTAGAGATGTTGCAAAAAATTAGTTGTTATACTGATCCCATGCTTGGGATCGACTCCAATTCCTCAGAGATCGATTCCATATGTCCACGAGTAGACTCGAACTCTGTATGAGTCGATTTAATCATAGAATCTGAAAAATAGCTGTCTGTTTTCTTTAAAAAAATCAGTCGTTCTTTATAAGAGTTGACTCACCTATGTGCCAGTCTTGTTCCAATATGCTAGAGTCGACTCCTCTTTTATGGGATCGACTTCTGATCATCCTAAAACTTAAATCTCTTCTATTTTAGTACGTTTCAATGTAAGAGACAGCTCCTAGCCTCCTAAGGTCGATTTCACTAAGTCTAAACCTTAATTTTTTTTTTAAAATTCTTAACTTAGCTCCTTTTGAGGGGATCTTTTTCATAGATGAATTCTTCAATTTAAGCATTTGAAAAATAGCAGGATTGAATATGAAACTACACTAGTTGGATGTAAAAATAGCTTTTTAATAGAGAAGATATCTACATGGAACAACATGTAAGTTTTATGGTTAAAGGCCAAAAGAGTAAAGTATGTAAATTGAAATATTTAATTTATAGCCTTAAATAATCATCCAGATAATGGTATCCGAGATTTCATCATGTTGCTACATCTTTTCAATTCACAATGATCAATAAAGATTATTATGTGTATGTCAACATTTAGAAAAGAAATTTGTGATATTGTCATTGTACATAGACAATATTTTGCTGGTTGGGAATGAAAAGAGTAAATTAAAATCATAAAAGAATGGTTGTCCTCAAATTTTGAAACGAAGAATATGGAATAAGCAGCTAACATACTTAGAGTTAAAATTTATAGAGATCTTTCATGAAAACTTCTTGGATTATCACTAGAGCATTATATAAGAAAAGTATTTGAATGATTCAGTACGAAAGGTTGCGATCCCATGGATACTCCTATTGCTAAGAGTGATAACTTTAGCCTTAATATGTTTCTGAAGACTCTGGAAGAAAAGAGGAAAATATCTAATGTTACATATGCTAGAGCTATAGAAAGTCCACTGTACACTACAATGTGAATACATCCACATGCATACTATACCATTGGAATTGTGACCCATTATCAGTCAAATCTCAAAAAGTTACATTGAAAAGCGGCTAAGAGGATCCTGTACTAAGAAAATACAATTGATCACTGCTTGTGCTATCAATGAAGAATTTATGTTTGAGTAGATATTTAGATGTGGATTGGTAGGTAATTTAGATTAATGCAAATCTACCTCTGAGTATATATTCCTGTTAAATAATGATGCTATCTCATGCAGTAAAAAGAAACAAACTTGTATTGCTTTATCTATAATAGAAGCTGAATTTATTGCTTGCTTGTTTGGTGACAGTACAAGAGCAGTATGATTTAGGAGATTCTTATTAAGTTTAGAAATTGTTCCTAAGGCTTCTGAACCTGTAACTCTTCATTGTAATAGTTAGGCAACTATTGCTTATATGAAAAATCCAAAGTATCATGGAGGACAAAATATATTAATATGAAGAATAAGTTGTCAAAGACATAATAGCTCAAAAAAAATAGCCTTATGATACACAACTATACGTGATCCTTTTACCAAACCTATCCTTAAGGACACATACTTGTCACATATAGAGTCCTTAGGTTTATGTAAGTTGAATTAATGTATCGCTTGTAATATGATAGTTTGCATTATTAATGAAAATACTCAATGTTTATTGATTTGTGTAAATTAAGTAGTTACAGTAGCACATATACACATGAATAAAAGTATGTCATCAGGCACTAGTTGGCACTCTCACACAAGCAACTACCTCTAGTATTATAGAACATAGAGACGAGACATGTGCACTTATGATACAAAGATGAGAAAATTTGTAAGCACATGTGTTAAGTATTGCCTTGATCAGGAAATCAAGATAACATTTATTTGTATATATTATCATGGATCATGCACTATAAATCTAAAAAAGGGCAAGCCTGGGAGAAAGTGGGATATGAGTTTAGTATAATAGTGCCAAGAATGGTGAGTAGATGCAAACTCGAGCTAATTGCCTACATATATTTAAACTGGAATTTATATGGTGGTATGTGTGTGTGTGTGTATATAATAAAGATAAATGCTCTTCTATAAGGAACGACCACCATAGCATGTATTTCATATTACATGCGCTTAAGATGATCAAAAAGGAAAGTGAGTATTTTATTTAAAAATAATAATCCTTGCAATCTCACAATGTTAGTTCTCTAAGGCAAAATTTAAGCTTCAAGATTTGCCCTCAATGAATTTTGACTATGTTTCAAAGTGACAAATCAATGTCTGTTACTTTAGCATGTCTTTGATGATAATCAAATTATTATCCCTAAGGGATATGTCTAGGAAAGTAATTGGTTTGGAGCCAAAGAGTATGAGTAAGAAAGATAATTTGATTACATCAAACATAAGTATTCACCAATTGATCAATTATATACATGCTAAAGATGGCTAATATTGTGAATGCATAGTGAGGAAGGAGAATTAAACATAGAATTAGAGGGATTGGATATATTGTGATTTATGATGAAATTGAATATGGCTAGGGCACAGTGAAATACTCATTGGAATTATTCTCTATATCAATTTTTAAAGAGCAACTATGACATCCTAACAGGTGTACAGTAATAAACTCAGAGTGTTCATTGGTCGCATGGCCGGTTTACTTATATGAATAATCACTAAATTAAGGATATATGAAAGAACTTTAAAATATCATCGGACGAAATCATACCTATCATTTACGAATGGAAGATATTAAATCATTGCGCCAATGATAGCCGGCCATATGGCATTTTTGTTAGAATTAAAAAAATTAAATATATCAAAATTATCCAACATGATGTGGTAGTTTTATTAATAACTGCCCATTCAAAATGGGAGTGCAGTTATTTTTGGTAACTATTAAAAAACTCCCATATATATTCAAACTCCCATGCAATTCAAGACTCCTAAAAACTGAAAAAAACGTTACATTTTTTTCAAATATAAATTTCAACAAAAGAGTTTGATGGTGGAAGAGGTATTTGGGCTATGATCCAAAGAGTCTTTTCCTATCAAGATGATCACACTCTTAACCAGAGACAACAAATAGTCTATGATTCAATTTCTTGATCAATATAAGAAACTTTTTGTGCTTTCAGAGGAAATTCTAATCATTATTTGCTTTCATTCCCTTTGAATATTACACAAGATCCATAGTCTTGGCTGCTATTTTTGGTAAAAATTTTGGACGTGGGTCTGCTATAGGAATTGAAGAGCTTGCATAGAAGAGGATCTCATCTCAATCATTATTCATATAGTCAAAAGATCCAATTATTTAGTTTAGCATAAGATATTATTTCTATACAATACCAATGTCATACGGAGTACATGAAGAAGTTGCTAAGGCTAGATCATGGCTAATACCAAGTGTTGGTGCAGAATTTCGTTGACGCCAGAGAAGCTGGAGTCAAAGGGATCACGGCCGCCGTCGGGACCTGCAAGGAAAGTCTAAACCGGAGTTGGGGTGCTCCGACAAGACCCTCCGACGCTCAAGTCAGTACTCTGCTTCAACAGAAATGGAGCATTCGAATGAAATTTTAGCAGAGTTTAGAGATAATGCTTAGAGCTTATGGAAGAACGTATCTGAGGGGTCTCTTTTATAGACGGGAGAGCGTAACTGATTGGCAGCGACGTCTGTAACCGCTTGGTAGTGGGCTGTTCGGGGCTACGCAGAGTTTGTTACGAAGAGTGGTGGTGCCCGTTGTCGCGACTTGCTAGAGAGTGGTGGGGCCACGTGGAGTTTGTTATGGAGAGTAGTGGTGTCTGTTGTCGCAACTTGCCAGAGAGTGGTGGGGCCACGTGGAGTTCAGGCTGGACGGTTGAAGCTCAGTTGGGACGTCTGGTGGAGCAGAATAGCTCTCTGTCTCAGCAATCTAAGAGGAGCTCGAATGTTTTCGAGGTTGCTGACGGGTTACCTGTTGTTGGGTGCCTTAGGCGTTGATAATGCAAACAGAGGTCATCGACTGTAGAAGCCCGGACGAAGACTCTCTGTTGGAGAAGTCCGACTGAAATACGATTGCTAGAGAAGTCCGTCCGAAATTTGTCTGATGTAGAAGCTTGTCTGAAGACTGTCTATTGGAGAGGTCCGGTTGCTTGAGGAATCTGGCAGAAGGTCGATCAATAGTGAAATTTGGGAGGCGCTATAGAAGGTTGTCCGATAGAAGAGTCCGGAATGCGTTATGGGAGTTCATCCGTCGGAGGAGTTCGGTTGGCACTTGTTGAAGGCTGATGGCTTGGAGAGGTACAGAAGATACCGAAGACAGTCGGTCACCGTAGAAATTCAGCTGCCGGAGTCCGTCCGTTGTAGAAGTTCGTCTGGAACCCACCTGCTGTAGAAGTTCGGACGAAGTCTGATTCTTGTAGGAGTCCAGAGGGAGGTCGCTTACTGTAGAAGCTCGGATGGAGACCAGTTGCTGTAGAAGCTAGGATGGAAACCGCTTATTGCAGGAGCTCGGATGGAGATCGGTTGTCGTGGAAGCCCGGATGGAGACTGTTTATTGCAGGAGCTCAGATGGAGACCGATTGCCATGGAAGCTCGGATAAAATTCGGAAGGCGATTGACCACTGTAGAAATTGGATGGAGTCTGGTTACTATAGAAGTTTTGCTGCTGGAGAGGCCCGAACCTTGACGAAGTCCGAAAGAAGCTCGGAGTGAAGTCGATCGTGACAGGAGGAAGTCTGGAAGAGGTTCGGATAATAGTCAATCGCTGTAGAAGATCGGCTAATAGCGGAGCTCAGAGAGCATTTGGAGCAATCCAGAAGGCGACTGAAGGAGCTTATCATTGAAAAAATTCAGAGGGTACGGTAGGAGTTCATCCGTCGGAGGAATCTGGGGGACACTGTGGAAGTTCGGCTGCTGGAGGAGTCCAGAAAGGCGTCGCACAAGGTCGGCAGTCGGAAAATTCCTGAGAGGATCGGCCTCCTACGAACTTCGGCTGGGGATATTTTATACCCAACACTAGTCCCCTACTTTCGAGTTGGGTTTCGAATGAAGGAAGTATAGAGAGATTTTCACAGCCGAAGTTGCTCCCTTGATTTCGTACGCGATCGTCCTCAGATATTTTGGCATTTGGCGCGCTGGTGCTGGAGTCTTTCAAATCGAGGCGATCTGAAGAGATTTTTTGGAATACGCACTGGAGCGTTGTCTCAAGTACGGCGCAATAATGATTCTGTCAGTCGTTAGCCATCTGCCATGATGAGTGGGACATGCGGCGATCACAGGTCGGCCAAAGAAGATCCGCAATCATTATTGCGTCGGATCCTGGGGTCTATTTAAATCCGTTCTCCTCCTTCAGGGGTTTCACTTTGTCTGAGAGAATCTCTCGGTCCCCCTTCTTCTCTGAGAGCTTCATCCTTCTTTAGCACTCTTCTCGACCTTAGGCACCCTTCGGGTCGACTTCCATCACCTTTGCCGCCCTCCTGCATCTCTCGGACCAAGCTAGGTTAGTTCCGAAACTCTTCGTTCTCTTGTCATTCTTCTATTTTCTTCTTCGTATTTCGTTCGTTTAGTTTCTCCGAGAGCTTGTTTGCTATTTTTCTCGATTTTTTTTGAGAATTTTTGGGGCTTTCATTTGATCCAAAATGTCTTCCGACATTTCTTCTTCTAGCGGTTCTAGGAGCTCGTCAGCCCCAGTCCTCCAAAGTCCTTGTACCGTAGATGAACCCGTAGTTAGGACCGAACCTCGTCTGGCCTTTG
>KE504741.1:959107-978180 GCA_000441515.1 Elaeis oleifera
CACTGTAGAAAGTCGGCAGACAACAGAGCCCTGGGGCCATTTGGAGCAATCCGACAGGCGCCTGCAAGATCCACCTTCGGAAGCCTGGATGGGTGCCACCTGTCGAGAACTTCGGTCGAGGATATTTTATACCCAACAGCAACCAAGTAAGAAAGGAGATCGCAACATTTAGATAAAGAAGGTTATAGAAATTCTTCGATTTTCGTCTTCCAAAATCATGACGAATTCATGCTCCCTCACCCAAGAAGATTCTAAGAAACAAGCTCTAAAAATAATAAAAAAAACTACTCACCAAATTTTTATGGTAAAGACTCTCGGACCCCCATTCGTTATTTTATTTGCTTTCTTTCCATAAGTCTATAAGTAGCTAAGGCCGAAAAAAATAAAGTGGGAAAAGAGAGAGAGAGAGATGAAGTAGGAGATCGGGCTACAAGGCTCGTCCACCTCATGCGTGCGTTGCTCCTCCATAGGTGCCGGGACCACCCGCGAGCGACCCTGAAGTAGGTTCGGTGTGTCGAAGCCACCCATAGAAGGCTCCGGAGTCCTTACGCACCTCACCTCCAGCCGTGTCGAAGTCACCCGCCAGCAGATCCTAGCTACACCCCTCCCCCGGTGCGTCCATAGCTGGCGTTGAAGTCAGGTACGGGCGACGCCGTGCTCTCTACACATTCATTCGATCCCCGACAATGCCGAAGCCGCCTGCGGTGACCTCGAAGAAGATCCGGCCGGTGCAGATCCAATCGAAGTGGATCCGATTTCCGATGGCACCAAAGTTTCCTACAGTGGGCTCCGAAGTTCGCCGCGCCTCCTACGTGCACCAATCGAAGTAGGCCCGACCGAAGCAAATCCCTCATGAGCCGTTGTGCTCCCCAGCATGTCCTCTGTTGGCTCCAAAGTTTCCTCACGTGCATGCCTCATCTCCATTGGCATCGAAGCCACCCATGGCGGCCTTAAAGTCTCCTCTGTGCGCGTCCCGCTCTGCCCATGCCGAAGTCACCTGCAAGCAGGGATAGTTGCACTCATGCAAAGGCACCGAATAGGACGAGCCCAGATCCTGATCGTCGGGATCCTCACAGCTAAGCCGCCATGAAGGAACCTTTGCTTCCCCACTGCCTTCGAGGACTTCTTCCTCTCCACTTCCAACGATGATGAACTCACCCAAAACTAAGGTTTAGGGATCGTCTCACCTCCAAAGGTGCTAATCTCACCCAGGTCCATGCCTCGTTCCATGGTGCCGATCTCCCATAGGTCCGGATGTCCGAGGTCGTCCCGCTCACATGGCGTGACCTTCTTTGGATCCGGGCTCTGACACTCTGAGACCATCCTCTAACAACACCGAAATTCTGTTCACATGTCTTGCCTTCCGTTGCTGTTAGGTTGTTCATAATTCGGTTTCAGATCGAAAATCGATCCGGACCGAATCGAAAACAAAAATCGAATCGAATATAGTTCATTTCGATTTTTGATTTTATTTTCAAAATTTTGATTTTTGATTCGATTCGGTTAAAAGCCAAAAAATTCAAAATCAAATCGAAACTGTAGTCTGATCAACTTTATGAAATGGCGTCGTTTATACTTCCCCTTTAATCGATTCTATCTTTCGATTGGTGTCAACCAAAAACGCTAAACAAATAGCCCTTGATCGGTTGCTCTGCTTCTCCTCTTTCTCTGAGCTCTGCTATAACAGAACAACTTTTGCACGTAGAACTAGCAGCCAGTAGGTAACTTTTGATATTTTTATACTTATATTACTATTCTTTCTTCCTTTTGTGGATTTTGGTTCTTGGTCTTACAGAAGGAGTCGCTGAGGCGGAAGTGGTACTTCTGAGACCAGAGGGAATAGACATGGGGGTTGGAAGATCGGGGCACCTCCCAGGAGTTGAAGTCTCCCACTTTGTACTGGTAGCACCAACACCCTCTAATGAGAATTGCTGCTAGGAATTGAAATGGCCACGAGAGCCAGCGGCAGCCGGCAATGCCAGATGGGACGATCATTTTCTCCTTTTTTTCTTCTTTTTTATTTGGCTGTAGAGTTATTGCAAGCCTTTCCCAGCCATCTGGAGGAAACTGTGGATGTGAGAGAGTGATATGGAAGATGATGGGAGGCGAAGGAGTGTTTTTATTGATTGTTCCTCAGCAAATAGTCGTTGGATGCCAAGAAACAGAAATCCCATATCATATAATTATTCTTTTATTTGATTGTTCTTGTATACTTTTTATTTAGTGGCTTGATATAATTGTTTAACTTTTTTTTTGTCACTGGTATAAACAATTGATTGAAGAGTTATGGAGTTAAGTTTTTCAATTAAATTGACTGTGGATAGAAAGAGCTACAATCATAGATATATCAACCGAAAACTCTTGCAATGTGAATATATCAATTTAAAATAATAATTATTTGATAATTTGTGAAGTTAAATACATGACTGCTCATGTGTTATGTTTGCTTAAATTTTTGTTAGATGTTCGAGTTTTTAGACAAACCAATTGAATTTTTCTCTTTCACTGATGGTGATAAGTTGGAGGATGAGTGTCTAGCTGATACACAACCAAGTATACAATGTGATCTTAGTACGCAACCCAGTACACAGATTAGTACTAGTAGTGTTGCTGTAAAAGGAAGTAGGAAATCAAGAGAAAACTAGCACCAAGGGCAGATTGCTGGAATCACTTCAAAAAAATAAGAAATAATACAGAAGAGATCAAGACGAATTGTAATTACTGTTCAACAGAGTATGCAGCTAATCCATTATAAATGGCACAACTAATTTGAAGAGACATATGTCCAAGTGTTCAGAAAATCATGACAACAAGAAAGACAAGTCCAAAACAGTATAGACAGAATTGAATCTTCAATCTACTGAGAATTTTTTTTATTTTGTAAATAAGATAGTGCAAGCTCTCATATGTGTACAAGATTGGATGCAAACTACCACATACACAATTAATGTTGGAGAAGATTTGGAAGAACTTGACAAACTTGAAAAAGATATTAATTTTACTTCTTTGTAATCAATAATTATAAGGTTTCTTCGTTAGTTAGTTATTTCTATTAATATTTATTGTTTATTGTATTCTCATACTAATTTTGTATCGTTTAATTTAAAAACTATAGGCTTTGAGAAGATTGGTATGGAGGATATTGTTATTGATGTTTCCTAGATTAATAGCCTAAGAAAGGTAACCTCATTGCTCCTTTAATTATCCTCATATTTATCAAGGCAAAGAAAGACAAGCTTTGCTCTAGATTTTAAAGGAGTAATGAGGTTACCTTCTTTAAGCTATCCTTTGATCTGACCTCCTCAAGGATGGGATGGCTGAGGGCAATTGGGGTCACTTGCAATCAACAAACAACTCCTTCCAACCTTGATTCACAAACTGCTCCATGAACGGAATATTCACAATGTCCTTTTTTGATTGTTGTTTTGAAAACATAGTGGTTATTTACCGCGACCGATGCTGGCCGGTAGTTGATAGCCAGGATACTAACAATTCCCAAAAACATTATTTGTAAACCTTTTAAAACCAATGCATCATCTTAGCACAAAGCCATGAACACAGAAAGGTCAAAACCAAATCTATATACGCAATCATGTCCGTTTTATATGCACTTTTTCAAAAAATAGGCATTAAAGAGGGAAAGATGAGCGACATTTAAGGAATCAATGTACTTCTAATAATTCACATCATCATTAACATTGTTGATAGCGATAAGTATGCGATGAAAACTACGTATTTCCTACGTATAATAAGTCACATCAATGTACTTCTTGTTAACTTATCTCATTCAAGTTGAACCAATATTTAGAGGTAATAATTGTACAATATCAACATAGCACCATTGTATTTTATGTACTTTTTTGCTAAATTGTCAAAACTAATTGCTTAAGTGATTATTAATTTTATATTTATCACATTGGCTATATATTCTGATTCTCACAGGAAAAAGGTTTTCCTGGCTTCTGTGGTGATTACATCATTTATCCACTCTTCTTCCCTCATTCTCTCTTTCACTTCTAACAAAATTACATTATTTGTCCTCCTCCTTCATCCACTCCTTTTCTTTGTTCCTTTTCGAATGAAAATGGATTATGTATTCATTTTGGTTAAATGAAATTAAATAAAAGTTATTGTTTCTGAAATTGTTGATGAAGACCGGCCAAAGATGCATATTAAATGATGCTTGTAATTTAAATTTGTAATTCAGTTTTCATCTGATATTTGCTTGAGTTGAAAAGGCTTAGATATATAAACCAACATAATCATTTTCCATTTGTGATCTCTTTCTATCATTTTAATCTCCAAACTATTAGTTTCTCACCATCACTAATGTTTTTGTCACACTGTACAGCTGTTGTGCATTACTGAGTGGTATGATTTTTCAAATATTAAGTTTGAGAATGGTCATGTCACATGTTTGACGTGGATATCAAAGCATCGTGGCTTTCATATTACATTGTAAATGGATGGATCTCACAATGTTAGAGCATGAAGAACATTTTTTGGGACTCCACTTAGACCTATTCCCAGGCTTGGGGTAATTTGAACCGGAAATAGGCTAGAATTAGTTGTGCCAAGTATTACATGCACTAAGCACGGATTCAACAATGTGGGCTAAAATTGACTCACTAATCCAGTCTAATAATGCACTCCTAAGCTCTGCCACGATTCAACCGTATCAGTTTGATGTGCAAATCAAAAGAACTTAATGTTAGTGTGATATGTTTTATTTAAAAAATTAGTTAAATAATGTGCTAATCAGAGTTATCCAACCTTTGGGTCTAAGATCAACTTGGCCAAGGGGTTGGATTGCTGCCTAACCAGATTTAAATTAAAAATATTTAAAATAAAAGATTATATTATATAAGAAAAAATAACTATTGATAAATAAATTTTCTACCATATATACTACTCTTTAGATCAAATGAATATGCCTTTTACACTACTCTTTATAAATAAAATCATTATGCATCATTTATCTTAGAAAAATGCCAGAACAATTATATATAATATAGAAAATATGTTTAGATTTAGCGATATTTTATTCTTTAAATAGAAATTTGAAATATTTAAATGGATAGGATAAATATATTTATTATACTTTTATCTTCTCCAAAGAGAAAATGAATTGATTATGTTGTCTTTTTTTTTTTCGATTATTGCTGCTGAAATCGATCGAGGTCAGAGAGAGCATGGCTAAGCCTTGTGCAGGATTGCTGGTACTGGAGTAACCTACTAAATAAGTCTAAATCGGAGGTTGTGGCTCCGACGAGGACCCTCCAATGATCAAATCAGAAAAGTAGAAAATAAAGAAACAGCAACGAGTTCTCTGAAAGGGATTGATCGACTTACCTTCGATCCTCGGGGCTCCGGTTGTTTATATAGAAGGCTATTGAATAGCTGGTTGCACAACTGTAAGATCGTGCGATCTCGAGATTGCAGGACCATTAGACATATCATTGTGGGTGAGATAGTCCAGTGCTTAATCACTCCTGCGAGATCAGGGGAGTCAATTACGTCAGAACCTATTCATTCGGAGTGAATAGCTGTTACGCATGTCGAAAAATAATTGACCAAGGCAATAGGGTGGCTTGTATGCTAAATAGATCGTGCGGACATCTCAGCTCTGTATAACAGTTGGCGGCCATGGTGGCAACTCAGAAACTTGAAGTAACCCGTGACACCATATCGATCCGAGGCACTCACGATAACTGACGATCCGAGGCACTCACGGTAACCACTGTAACACTATCCCCCTGCTCCTGACTCTGAGAGTCAAGCAAAAGAGTACCCCAAAAGTGCCTCGGATCCAGGGGCATATGCGCCTTCGTATTCACATCTGTCTTCAGTATTTAAAGTGAGTGATGTCAGCTTAGCGCAATTGACGCGGATGGCTGTGAGCGATGGGATCATTTAGGCGATGGTCCTTTCGAAATTTAATTATCCAATGACGGCTTTTCATTTCCTTCTCCTCTTTCAAATTTGCGCTTTAAGGGCGTCAAAAGGTGATAGCAACATTCTCCTGTTCTGATTGTCTATTGTGATTCCTGAAAGCGAGATGGATCCTCAGTGCGTGAAGAGGCTTGAATTGATATCGGCCCATAAGAGACAGGTTAGAGTTCTGCCCGCTGGTCCACCGGCTTCGAAGAAGGACGATATTAAGTTTCGATCGCCGAATCAGAACCTGCGGTTAGGAGAAATGAGAATTATGCTCCGATCATTGAGCCTGCGATTCCTTTGTCGGTGGTCGCGGTGGTCACACTCGAGGAGATCCCATCAGAAAAGATATTGATGGAGCAAGCACAATGAGAGGATGCAAGCAACTGTCTGTCAGGAGCTTCAGCGGAGGAGATACGAGCAGATGGCACGGTCGGTCTTCTCGAAGGGATGCTGAAAGTAGGCATGGAGATCGATGAGTCCCAAGAGCTGGTGATGGTTGCCCGATGTACCCCTATGGCTGTCCTCCATGCGAGTCCCTTATAACCGGCATTTTCTGCTCCCTCAGCGATAGAGGATCTTCAAGCCACGATAAGGCTCCTGAGCAATTTTTTTCCTCCATTAGAGAGGCAGCCTTAGGATGGATGAGAAGTGCAACAGCAAATGTTGGACGTCCTTAGATCTCTCACCCAGGTAGAAGGTCTCCAAACACTTTTTTTTCAATCTTCTACCATCTGTAATGTTTTTAATATTTATTTATAAAATTTTGCACAGATGGGACATTATCTTGCTAATTTTATCGGTTTCACCCCTGATGATCCGTCCTTAGAACTTATGGCGGCTAGGGAGGAGATTGACTTATTGAGATATCAATCGGAGTAGGTGGAGAGTAAGAACGGCGAGTTGACGAAGGAGCTCGACTCTTCTAAAGAGGCCCTCCATGAAGCCTAGGAGACAATTAATCACATGTAGTTTCTACCTTAGAAATTTAGTTAGGCTCGCTCCAATCTAGGAGTCTTGACTAGGTACTGTCTCGAATCAATCTGTAAACCATTATGTACTGGGGCTGATTAAGAATAGTTGAAGAGAGCAGAGACCGCTCTGCTCAAGAGGTAGCTAGTGCTCAGCTCATCTTGATCCGAGAGGCAACATGTACCTGCAGTATCTTGTGCCTACGGTATCTTGTGCCCTCTTTGACGGTATTCTGAGGATCTGATTAGTTAGCCCTCACGAGAGGCATCGTATGCCTACAGCATCTTATGCCCACGACATCTTATGCACTTCTCGTCTTCGTGCAAGAGGTAGCATGTGCTTGCGGCATCTTGTGCTCTCCTCGGTGGCATTCTAAGGGTCTACTTAATGGCATTTTGAGGGTCTGATTAGTTAGCCCCCACGAGAGGCATTGTGTGCCTGTAGCATCTTGTGCACTTCTCGTCTTCATGCGAGAGGCAGCATGTCCCTACGGCATCTTGTGCCTACGGCATCTTGTGCTCTCCTTGACGGCGTTCTGAGGGTCTGGTTCGTTAGCCCTCACGAGAGGTATTATGTGCCTGTGGCATCTTGTGTACTTCTCGTCTTCGCGTGAGAGGCAGCGTGTACCTGGGGCATCTTGTGCCTACTGCATCTTATGCTCTCCTTGATGGTATTTTGAGGGTCTGGTTAGTTAGCCCTTACGAGAGGCATCGTGTGTCTGTGACATCTTGTGCCTGTGGCATCTTGTGCACTTTTATTTCACACGAGAGGCGGCGTATGCCTACGGCATCTTGTGCTCTTCTTGGCGGTGTTCTGAGGATCTGGTTAGTTAGCCCTCACGAGAGGTATTATGTGTCTGTGGCATCTTATGCCTGCGGCATCTTGTGCACTTCTCATTTTCGCATGAGAGATAGCGTGTGCCTGCAGTATCTTGTGCCTACGGCATCTTGTGCTCTCTTTGGCAGTATTTTGAGGGTCTGGTTGGTTAGTCCTCTAGAAGTTCTTTAGGTCTTCCTCCACTCCTCGTGCGACTTGGGCTTTACAGGGGTCTTATAAGTGAGCCCCATCTCTAAGTCGTTGAGGTCTTCCCGGATTGTCTTCCATGAGTCGACTGTAGTCATGGCTAAGGAAACCTGTGAAGTTAACTGAAAAGAGATTTAAATTTTTGGGATGCCTTCGTGCCAGCATAAATTGGCAAATCTGAAGACTCATTCATATAAAAGATGCTACAACATCATTGATAATATATACGGAGGTTAGCCGAGTTACAAGGCCTGGAGATTGGCATCCCGTCAAGCTATTTGAGTCTGTAAGTTTCAGGATGTACTACTTCATCCATCTGATAAGAGCCTTCCTAATTAGGTGACAACTTTCCCTGCTCAATGGGCTGTGAAATCTCGGCCCACCGCAATACCAGATCGCCAACTTAGAATTCCTTTAGTTTAACTTGAGAGTTATAATACCTGGCAACTCTCTGATGGTAGGCAGTCATTCTCACAACGGTGCACTCTGCTCTCTTCAATTAAGTCGAGGTTAGCCCATAGCCATACTGAGTTAATATCTTTATTGTACTCCTTAACTCTACGGAATGGAAGCCCGAACTCTACAGGGATGACCGTCTCAGTCCCAAATGCCAAGTTGGAAGGAGTCTCGCTCGTTGGGAGCCTCTGGATTGTCCGATAGGCCCACAACACATAATAAAGCTCGTCGACCTATGACCCCCCAGTCCAATCGATCCTGGCCTTTAAGCTTTGCAGGATGATTCAGTTGGTCACTTCTACCTCTGCATTCACCTGTAGGTGGCCTACTAAAGTAAAATGATGTTCAATCTAATATTCTCTGTAGAACTTACGAAGTCGAGTACCGTTGAACTATCTATCATTATCTATGATCAATATCCTGGAGAGACCGTAGCGGTAGATAATAGATTTTCAGATGAAATCCTTTACTTTGGCCTTTGTTATGCGGGCCAGAGGCTTGGCTTCGATCCACTTTGTAAAGTAGTTAATGGCCACCGGAAAGAACTTATGTTGATCTGACACAAGAGAAAAGGGGCTAAGATTATCCATCCCCCATTGGGCGAATGGCCAAGGGGCGCTGACAGGAGTCAAGGATGCTGCTGATTGATGCTGGATACTGGAAATTCTTTGACAGCGATCATATTTTTTGACAAACTCGCCTGCATCTTGCTGCATGGTTGGTCGGTAGTATTCCTGACGAAGAATCTTGTGGGAAGGGATCTAGCCCCCAAATGGCTCCCACAGATGCCTTCATGGACCTCCCATAGTGCATAATCCACCTCAGATAAACGCAAACATTTCAATAATGTAGGGAGAAAGACTGCCCGTACAGCTTGTCGTTGTAGAGGATATAACGGGCAGCTTACTTTCTTACTTTTTGAGCTTTCCTGCGATCAGATGGTAGCTCGTCCGACCTTAGATATTTGAGTAGAGGATCAATCTAGCAGGATTCTTCATCAATTTGTTGAATGGTGAGGGGCTCCTTGAGGCTTGAGGTTTTCAGTACCTCAAAATATAAGTCCTTGCCTCCCAGTCGATGGGTAGCAAAGCTGCCAACTTCGATAGCAAAGCTGCCAACTTCGATAGTGCATCCGTCTTGACGTTGTCCGCTCTGGGGATCTGCTGAATGTTAAAACTCAAAAAGATCTAGATTAAGTCCTTTATCTTTTGGAGATATCTTTTTATATTCTCTTCTCGGGCCTTATAGCCACCCTTGATATGGCCAACCACTAACTAGGAGTCGTTGAAGACCTTTAGATGCTGGGCCATTACTTCCCTTGCCACTCTGAGATCAAAAAGTAGAGCTTCATAGTCTGCCTCATTATTAGTGGCGGAGAAGTCAAAGTGTGAGGCGTATCCCGCCACCTCTCCTTTAGGACTGATTAGGATGAGTCCAGTCTCTGCTCTCATCGCACTGGATGAGCCATCAACATGCAGCACCTAGAGCCCTTCTAGGTCAGATCCTATATCTACCTCCTCACCTCTTGAGCTTTCATCGAACCCTGAGTTCTTCCTTTTTTCGACCTCCCTGCAGCCCTAGAGCTCTCTCCATTTAGAATGGTGCACTCGAGGATAAAATCTATCAGCACCTGGGCCTTGATAGAAGGCCGTAGATGATACTACACATCCAACTCGACGAGTTCCAAAGATCACTTCGCAATCCACCCCGAGATATCCAGATGGTGGAGAATGGCTTTAATTGGCTGATCAGTAAGCAGCACCATCGTATGAGCCTGAAAATAAGGCCGTAACTTCATCGTCATGATGATCAGTGCAAAAATCAACTTCTTAAGTTTAGATTATCTGATCTCTGCATCATGAAGGACCTTGCTGGTGTAGTACATAGGCCTTTGCACTCGTCCTTCTTCCCGAACCAGGACTGAGCCGATTGCGACAGGGGAGATGGTGATATAGAAAATAACTCCTCACCAGACTGAGGCTTCAAAAGCAATGGTGGGAGCTAAGGTACTGCTTCAACTCCTCAAATATCTTCTGGCACTCGACGGTCCACTGGAAGTCTCTTGGCGGTCTAAGAGTCTTAAAGAAGGGGAGACACTTCTCGATCGATCTAGAGACAAAACGATTGAGCAAGACGATCTTACCAGTGAGGCGCTACACTTTCTCGATAGTCTTCGACAGCGCCATCTCAAGGACTGTCTTGATCTTCTTGGGATTCATCGAGATACCTCTTCGAGAGATCATGAACCCAAGAAACTTACCGACGGTGACTCTGAAAGCACATTTCGTCGGATTCAACTTCATCTGAAACCGACAGAGAGTACCAAAAATCTTTCGAAGGTCAGCAACATGATCTGAGATAGCTCGACTCTTGACAAGCATATCATCAATATATGCCTCCATATTGTTGCCGAGCTGATCTTTGAAGATTTTGTCCACCAACTACTGATAGGTAGCCCCTGTATTCTTCAAACCGAAGGGCATCACCTTGTAACAATAAAGTCCATGGTCAGTCACAAAGGTTATTTTTTTCTCATCTTCAGATGCCATCCAAATTTGATTATAATCGACGAAAGCATCCATGAAGCTAAGGAGCTCATGCCCGGAGGTGGCATCCACCAATTGATCGATCCGAGATAAAGATAGTTATTCTTGGGATAAGCTTTGTTGAGGTCAATAAAGTCGATGCACATGCGTCACTTTTCATTTGCCTTCTTGACCAACACAATATTGGCTAGCTAGTCTGGATATATGACTTTTCTAATAAAATCGATCTTAAGCAGTTTGTCCACCTCCTCAGCTATGGTCTTTTGACGCTTTGGGGCAAAACTTTACTTTTTTGTTTCACCGAACGATGGATTCGATCCACCCTTAGATGATGGGATATCACCTCTAAATCGATGCCAGGCATGTCTACAGCTGACCATAAAAGATCTGTATTCTCCTGTAAAAGAGCTGTTAGCCGGCTTTTGGTTACCTCATCCTAGCACGAGCCGATCTTCATTGTTCGGCCTGGGTTCTCCTTTTCCAGCGAGACATTTAGGAGGTCCTCGATCGGTTGGGATGCCCTTCAATCAGGTCATCACAGGCGTCCAGCCCTATCAGGAGCTCAGGTTGGATCTCTATCTGGGTCGGTTGGCCCTCTGTTTGGAGTTTAGCGGCAAAGCACTCTCGAGCCATGGCCTGATTGCCTCGGATCTATCATACTCCATTCTTGATTAGAAACTTCACCTTAGGTAGTAGCTTGATATGACAGCCTTTAGAGTCTACAAGCTCGGACGGTCGAGGATTGCGTTGTAGACTGAGGGGGCTTAACCACTAAGAAGTTAACTTGAATTATTGTCCACTGGGATGGAGTGCCACGGTGAGAGGTAACTTGATTCTTCCCTCTAGGATCATCGAGCTCCCGGAGAAACCCTAGATCGGGGTGTCAGATCTACTCAGCTGGTCAGGTGTGAACCCCATCTGAATGAAGACAGTAAAGTATAAAATATCTACCGAACTTTCATTATCAATAAAATATAATATACATTGAAATCAGCGATATTTGCTATTACAACCATCGCATCATTGTGCGGGGCCAGGACACCCTCTGCATTGCGCTCGGTGAAGATGATAGCCTCCTCCTGCTCATCCTCAAGCCTCGGCCTCTTCGCCTCTAGGGGCTTCGCCGACCCAGATGACTCCTCGGTGATCATGTAGATCTCTTCATGGATGGGTCGCTCTTCTTCCTCCACCTGTCCTCCTGCTTGCCGTCCCTCCTGTTGCATCGATACTGACTGCGACTGAGGCAGAAGAAACGACTGTTGAGGTAACAGAAGTGGCTGCTGAACTCTTGAGGATCGACATTGAGGAGCTACCCTTCGGACAAAGTGATTCAGCCTTCCTTGTCTGACGAGCCTCTCAATCTCATCATGGAGCTAGTGGTAATCTTTAGTATCGTGACCGTAGTCACGATGGTAAAATAATACCTATTAGGTTCGCAGCGGCGCTCCGACTTTGTCCACATCTATGGAGGCTCAGGCAACTTAGGCCATATCTACATCAACACCTCACTCCGGGGAACGGTCAGAGGTATGTAGTTATTGTAATGCCTAGGAGGTGAGGGCTGTCTATCCCTTCTTGGAGGACTTTGGGACCGATGGTTTTGGTTCTCATTTTTTCATCTCTGAAATGGAGATTGAGAGCGCTGGTGGGTTCTCTCCTTCTGCTTTGGGGAGCGCTCCTTATTCGATCCTGCCGCAACAAAACTGACAGGAGAATCATCAGCAAAGGCTTCTTTCATGCATACATATTTCTCTGCATGGATAAGAATATTGAAAAATCTTGAAAATAAGTCTTAGTCAATGATTTTTCAAGTCATTGTTCAGTAGGCCCTCTATTATCGTGGCCATCACGGTCGACTGTTCCAGATCGTGGACCTCCAGGGTTGCCGTATTGAATCTATTCATAAAAGCGTGGATCGACTCACCTTCTTTTTGCTTGATGGTGTGGAGGTAGTCAGATTGTTCTGCTGTCATCGGCTGTTAACAAAATGACCGATGAAGGATCTGCACAAGTCTTCGAAAGAATGGATGGAGATCGGCTTCAAGCTTGAAAACCACTGTCGAGCGGCCCCTTAAGGGTCAGAGGGAATGCCCGATAGAGGATTGTGTCTGATGCTTTTTGGAGGAGTATTACTGTCTTAAAGGTCTCCAGATGATCGACGAGATTGGTGGTCCTGTCATAGATCTCTAGCTGAGGTAGTTTGAAGTGCAGGGGGAGCGGCTTCTGCACGATCTTCGGGACGAAGGGTGGCTTGCTGTTGAATCCCTCGTAAGACAGTGCCAAGGAATTATTGTTGTTGAGAGCAATTTCTATCTTCTTGTCCAATTATTGATCGAGTGCCTGAAACCACCTTTCGATGTCAAGATCTCGGATGGTGCAGGCCTCGGAGCAAAAAGGAGAGTGGCGACCAGAGGTTGAATCATGCCCTGATCGCGGACTTGGAGGTCGTCGCCTGGCCGATTGTTGGGCTCTAAGATGGCTCTAATGAGTTGGCTTCTTTTCGGACTTCACGGAGGTGCCTGCAGCTCTGGCTAAAGCGGCGGCTGTGGAACAAGTTCAGTATAGGATTCTGTGGGGATACCACCATGGGAGGCACGGGTGGCACCACCGAGGGAACTAAAGGTTGCACCACTGGAGAAGGTGCAGGGACAGCCTGAGCAAACTGCGATGCCGTTTGAAGGGCATAAGAAAAGTTTGGACCATCTGAACTGCGATTGTCAGATTCTGGACTTGCTGGAAAAGCTGGTTGAACTGGTTAGCCATGACCGACGTTGGCTGGGCCGACTGGACTGGTGGTGGAACCTCCAACACTATTGGCTATACTTGGTTGTTGGCCTGACCTACCGCCTGTTGGGAGGCGACAGCGTTGGAGAGTCGAAAAGATGTTCGTCTAGGAGCCATGATGCGAGTGTAGGCCCTTTCTCTATATGTTGCTGCTGAAATCGATCGAGATCGGAGAGAGCATGGTTGAGCCTCATGCAGGGTTATTGGAGCTGGAGTAACCTACAAATAAGTCCAAATCGGAGGTTGTGGTTCCGGTGAGGATCCTCCGACGCTCAAGTCAGAAAGATAGAGAACAAAGAAGTAGCAACGAGTTCTCTTAGAGGGATTAATTGGCTTACTTTTGGTCCTCGGAGCTTGATTGTTTATATAGAAAGCTATCGAATAGCTGGTTGTACAGCTGTGAGATCGTGCGATCTCGAGATTGCAGGACCGTTGGACATACCATTGTGGACGCGATAATCTAGTCCTTAATCACTCCCACAAGATCAGGAGAGTCAGTTATGTCAAAACCTATTCATTCGGGATGAATGGCTATTGTGCACGTCGAGAAAATAAGTCGACCAAGGCAATAGAGGCGGCTCATATGCTAAACGGACCGCGTGAGCATCTCAGCTCTGCATAACAGTTGGCGGCTGTGGTGGCAGTTCGGAAACTTGAAGTAGCCTGCGACACCATGCCAATCCGAGGCACTCATGATAACCGCCAATCCGAAACACTCATGGTAACCATCGTAACACTGATCCAAAGAGAAAATAACTTCATTCAATGCCCATTGACATATAATTTAGTAAGTGCATGTCAAGTTTTCATAAGTAGTTAAGAGGTTTTTAATAATACAAGGGCATAGTTGGATATCCCTGTAGGATTAGAATGAAAGTTCTATAAGAATCTTATCTATTAGCCCATTTAGCTTGTATTTCTAAGATCCTTTCCAAATCCAGTCCAAATCCTAGCATTTGAGCTGCAAGAAAGAAAATAAAATCTATGGAGAACTTTTTTTCTTCCTACGAGATTTGGACTAGATAGTGTTTGATTGATATAGGACTATACTTGAATGGATGATCTAATCCATGAACCCTATAAGATTTTCAGTCCAGTTCTGTAAAAATATCCAAACAGACCGTATGTTTGAATCTCCGTCGTGGGGTTACATTTTTCAATGTAAAATTTGATTTGCACAATTTTTGATCCGCTCTAGTTTTATTGAAACATGTCCAGTTCAATCTGATTTACACCAGTTCACATGCAACCGCGATCCAGGTAAATTAACTGCGGTACTGCTAGCAAACTCCTTCAGCAGTATCTCAAAGCGGAGAAGAACAAGTACAAATTATATATAAATGCTTTGTTTACCAACTCACAAACGAAACGAGCGCCAAATACACTTCATTAGAATCACTCATCGGTCTTGTATCAAAAACAAATCATTTAGAAGTCTATGAACACACTAAAGTAATCATCAATCATACAACTCAGTATTAGCAAGCACTTATTCCCTTTGGACTAATGCACAAATGATTGCCAAATCTCATCATGGTGAGACATGTAGGAACCGCCGGTAGGTCGGCGAATTAGGGAATAATAAAAGGGGCAGTTCTCATAAGAATATTACCAAAGCATGGAGGATTTGGTATTTACCTATCATTAGCAAAACTTCTACTTGGTAGATAGATAGAGAGAGAGAGAGAGAGATGGTCCTATAGGTCTCTCTTTTGTTACATGCCTTGGTTGGTGGATGATGCTCTGGTGCATGTGGAGGTTGCTTAAATATTAATTATAGAGGGAAGATCCAATAGAAATGGACAGAGACAAACTCCCCACTTATTCCGGCCACGTAACATGCTCTTCTCTTGCTTACTATTGCTATGGAACAAGTGGTATGTCCGGCCACCAAGTACGTACTTGTAGTAGAGTTATTTGGCAAGAAATGTGTTCGAAGGACATTGCGAGAATCTTTGTTTTTAGATATTTTTATGATTTGAGGTTTGAACCACCTTCAGATCTCACCGGTCTCACCTGCCAACCTATCTAATAATTTCCTCTATTTGTACAGCATGCAACTCAAGAATCTTTGTTTGGTTTCCCCATCATTTAGTGGTCATCTCAATACCCAACCTTTTGTTTCATCAAGCCAATGATCTTGACAACACCAGTGGTTATTAGTACCTAGTGGAATCCATATTTCTAAACTAATCTCTTTAATGAAGAGCTAGTTATCTTCAAATTTGGTGTGAATTTATATGAGGTTAAAGCTAATGAGATGCATTCTTAGAAGAAGTTCTTGTGTTTTGTTGGATCATGTACCATACCAAGATGCCATGGGAGATTGAAAGAGAAAAATAAAATAAGTTCTTGATAAGCTCTCGATTATGTAGCCTGCAACCAGATTTCCAAACCGATAATAAAGGACACCATACTCCTTCCATTCCCGGTGTCCGCATGTTGAGGTTTTTTCCCAAGAAATTCCATGTGTTGATGGGGCCACCATAGCATCAAATGTTCAGCCTGCATGGTATGTATCCATTTTATTAAGCTCACTCTTTGTATATCCATTAACAAACTGTGAACTTTGTGTTACTCGATCGAGTCTTCAACTTGTACCAAGGAATAATGCTTGTTGGACTTGAAATCTAGGGTTTCACATGGTAATGCGTTGCTTCTCTTTCTGGTTGGGGCCAACAGTTTCATAGTGGTTAGAATTGGAATATCTTGACATGACATGACACAAGTAGAGAAAAGCCAAATTAGAGAGCATGTGGAGCAACATATCAATTGAGCTAGCTCTTGTTGGAATAACTTTATCTCATGGCATGAGTAGGGCTGGCAAAGGAGCAAGCCACCAAGCTGTTCACATCTCCTATTTGACTCCAAATTTGGCTCAAATTCTGCTCCTTAATTAAAAAATGAGTTGAGCTGAAGCTAGCCTTAGCTTATTCAAGCTTGGTTAGAATTAGCTTAAAATACCATTACATAAATAATTATATGTGATCTTATTTATTATGATTATTATCATCATATGTAAAGCTATTTTTTATAAAAAATTATCATAAATTAATATATAAGGTATTTCAGCTATAAGTTAAATCATGCCCAAAAATCTAGAGATTCACTTGAGATCATTTGGTCATTGCATTCTGGTGGGTGATCTCGAAAGAGAGGAAAAGATGGATTTTTGTCAAATCGGACTTCCGTTGGTCACACGTTGCATTACCATGCATTCAGATTTTTTGGATTGAATACCTTTTAATCCTAGAAGACTTAATGGTTTATCCATGTTTAGCAACTTCTTAAGGGCATTAAATTTTTCATATTTGTACCGATTTATTTCTTCTTAGGTTGAATAAATTGGGATGGGATGCCCCTCCCTTAATTTTTCCTTCTTTTAAAAAAATAACTATAAGATTAAATACCATTGTGATAATTATTTTAAATTATATCTAGATGAAAGTCTCAACTGTTCTCAAGCTCTCACTAAAAGTTCACAAATAGCTCTAGCTCGAATCTTGTTCATAAAACACGTTGAGTTAGAGCTAATTAAGCTTAGCTTAGCTTGTGTTCGACCCTAGATAGCCATATATCTCTTCATGATGTTTCTAAAAAAGCGCTTCTAGGAGAAACTTAGTAACGAGATTGATGTGTACACGTAATCTAGAAAAAAATTAGCTTGAAGGGTCCCACTCTATGGCTAACACCAATGAAATTAATCTAAGCTAAAGTTCTTAACAAGAGAATTTTAAAAGAGGAAAATCAAATCCTAAACTAAGCGAAGAGCTACAAACCTAGATGGTGTCACGACAGTTGAATACATTATTTATGCATACTTTAATAAATAGTTGGAAGATAGGAGGAAGTTTATTGCAAAAGCTGGAAAAGTAAGCAATGATATTGGGCGGCAGAGCAACTAAGTCACAGCAGTATCTCTTTGGAATGCAAGCTTTTCTCCATCCCTTCTCCTATCTTTTTCTATTTATTTAGTTGCAGGTATGCTGATAGATAACCACTCGTTCTTTTCCACCTTCTTTATATGTACTTGGAAGAAGATAAACTAAAGTTGGAACAAGTTGGCAATCATGAGGACTCAAACCGTGGGCAATAGGGCATGCATCCCGTTCCGGCTTCTCCAATTATGGGGTCCAAGTTTGGACTGTGATATATATTAGTTAGTACTACTGCTTCCATGTTCCAGCTTCTGAGCTCAGTGTCCATGGCTTGACTACTCTATTCAAACCTCCAACTTGGCCTGGATTCATGAAGCTGTCCAAAGAACAAATCTACCTCTCATCTGCTGACAGATCTTCTCACATGAATCCTTCACATGCTGCGATATCGAACTTTCGTTGCGATAGATATGCAGTGGCTAATGGTTATCTGTTCAGGGAGGAGCAGGGAATCCTTGCTTCAACTCAGACAATTTAATATTCAGAGGCAGATTTTGGACATGTCTTCTTATTTCCAGGTACATTGTTGCAGTAAAAGAAGCACATGATCAAGTCACAAGCTTGCCATTGGGTGGTTGCAAAAAGAAATCTCTTAGGTTCAAAGTTGGTGTCCATATGGTAATTAAATATATGGGATATAAATGGTGAGGTCAAGTGGGAAGTTCAAGTTGTTCATGATAGGAAAGTATATCCTACATGGAGATAATTTTTTATGTTTAGAACATTTTTATTATAAAGAAAATTAAAAACGATTATTGTCGATAAACAGACAAATTTTGTATCTGCTTCTGAACAGATGTCCAATTGATGGGAGCAGAAATTGGCAGATTTTGAGCATTTAATACAAGAGATGATGCTATATATCTAGTAGCTACAAACAAATGTAATTTATTCTTAAGCATGTAGTTGCAGTTTAAAAATGTCATCAGGCATCATAGCAGTTATTTATTCATTTGCTGATCACTAATTAATTACGATCACAAACAAATTGTGATGGTATAATTAGTGATCAGCAAGAGCAATATATGTGACAGAAGTTCTAGAGATAAGATGAAGTGATTTTTTCACCCCTATCAAGAAGTTTTACTATAAGAATTTTTATTATATGTAAAAATCGATAAATATTCTGCATGAAATTTTGTATGGATTTTAATTTTTTAATTTAAAATTATGATCCTATTTTTTTATAGATTTTGTGGATTAATGAGGATTTTCTATTTCTAGATTTTCTCGGTGTCAAAAAAAGAAAAAAATGAGGTGATAAGAGTGAGAGAATAATGTGAATTTGAAGAATATTCTCAAGATATTAAAAAAGTATTGGTAAGAATTTGCTATTTTCATAAAATTTCACTGCTCAACCAAATTTGCGGCATCAATCTTTTAAACCTGTTGTGGCCAATCCTCTCGTCGCCTGGTC